>WHYT01017284.1:11004-46582 GCA_009806455.1 Tetrax tetrax
ACTCTCAAGGTAAAATAGAGAAGAAAAGGACTGATCAGGTTTTCTAAGGAGATTCTTCTGACTTGCTTCTCTATTTCTCTGCAAGCTTTAAAAGCAGGCAATAACAGTATGAAAAATTAGTAAACTGTTGTTAATTTGTCACACCCTTCTGAGACACTACATGCCAATTTCCATTTTCTTCTAATTTGGATTTTTCTTAACACCATTCCTACAAACAAAGAGTTAAACTGAGTCATGGTTTAATCCATTCCCAATTATACTGCTGAAATGAGGAAGAAAATAGTGAATCTCAAGGAGATCGATGCTTTGCTTCCATAGAACAAATGACCCCACTCAGCAGCTTGCTAATTTATCATTGTTCATTTTAAAAAATAAAATTTCTTGTAAGTTTAATACCTTTTGTTTCCCTGGAAATGCAGGGTTTGCCTTGCCTCTCCTGCACAATAAGACAGAAGGGAAAGAGAAAATCCACCCAAAGTGATCTGACAGCTCTCGGTGTCACTAATACTTCAATACACGCAGCTCCCCGATTGTATCGCCAGAAGTCACTGATAAAAGACACCAAGATGCAATATCCCCTGTGGAGATTGGGAGCATCAGGTAAATTCCCTTATTGTGCTCTGAAGTGCCCAGGGCTTATCAGCAAGGCTATGAGGACTGCGTTACCTTGTCGGGAAAAGGCTGGGACCTGCAGGAGCAGAAGACAACTGAATCAGAGTTCAGCCAAGTCCATCACTGAACAGGAGCCTACTGAGCGGCATTACATCAGTCACACAGGAGGTTTCTATCTTGCTTCTGGAGCTGGTGTGGGATCTCTGCTTGGGATCACCCAGGCTGGATCCTCACACTGCAGACATAACCACCAGAACAGTTGTATTTTGTAGCCTCCCTCCACGCATGTGATGAGATGGACCCAAGGAAGAGTTCAAAGTCCTAAAGGCCACATCTCCTAACTGCAGCCACACCAGAATCCTCCCTGAAGTTTAAACACTGCTATAGTTCAGCTCAAAAGGCACAGTGCTGGTTTCACACAAACCCCATCTGCAATGAGCAGGAGCAGCTTCCCTCCATCCCCTTCCATCCCATCCTGGGACACAGCCTTAGCCACACACAACCCTCCCTGCAGCAAGTGGCCCCCAGCTGCCCTCTCCCTCTGAGAGAGGCTGGCAAGGCAGGAAATCTTTCTTTATCTTCTGTTAACAAGCCCCCCCCCATCACAAACCCATATTCCAAGGAGCAGGGGGAACACTAATTAAAGGAGCAAATACGCCCTGGTTTTGAATATGCAAGGGAGTCCCCAGCACAGCCTGGATCTGGAACCAGCTGGCTCATTGTGGGGCAAACAGCTGCTTGATTTGTCAGGCCCCACCGCCTGCTCAGCCCAGCACGGGGCTGCAAACACACTGAAAGAGAGATTTCCACCAACACATGCGAGACTCCACCTTCCCCTCCCTCAAGCAGGCACATAAGCCATCCCTTTAAATGGGGTCACTGTTAATTAACCCACTTTAAGCCCCTTTATACAGAATACTTTTCTCTTTCTGTGGACACCCAGCTTCACCTGCCAGCTCCCACTAGGTTGTACAAAAGTGAGCTCTCTTTTTTTACTTGCAGGGAGAGGGATGTCACACATTCAGGAAGATCCTCAGCAGAGAAAGGCCTCCTAAAACAGGAGAACAGAGGTGGAAATAACAGCTTATCTCTCTGCAAAGCACAAGTAGAATTGTGGAATGAAAGGAGCTCTGAGTACTCTGTTGGGAAGGTTTGGTCCAGCACTGTTCATAGAGGGACTTTTGTCTTTGATGTATCTTTATTTACTGGGAGAACGAGCAGGTAGAACATCTATCATGCACTCATGTTGAGGACTCTCCTTTCTTTACTGCTATTTACATACACTATTATCTCGCTCAAAAGCCAAGTCATCCTCCTTCTCCATCAGAAGACCTGCAAACCCCAGAGAAACTACTGGAAAAGAAAACATTTTTTATAGCATATTTTAAATATAAAAGGTATCTCAAAGTAAACACTGAGTATGCGACTTACTAATTTGTTGCCAATAACTCAAACAGATTCATATGCTTCATGCCACACTTACCTGGGAAAAAAAAAAACCCCAAACAAACAGATTCCCAAAATTTTGTCAGGCAGTTTCTCCCCTTTCATTCCTGTTATGAAGTTTTAGGTTATTTTAAAACTACAGAACACTCAAAGCTCTCAGTGCTTCTGTTATTACTGATAATTTGCTGGCCTGGAACCTGAACTTTCAAAAAAGCCTGTCTTCACTGCAAGACGACCAAAAAGTATGTTTACAGGGAAATTGTTACCCTTAGATTAAAGTCCAGCAGAGATGCAGCACTGATGTTCCAACCTTGAGACTGCTAAATGAGGTAAACTTCACTGGGAAGCGCACAACCAGGTGAAATCCATGACCTTGGAGTAAAAACTGGAATACCACTAATCCCTAGCACTTGAAAAATCAAGAGTCAGGCCTCAAAATAAATACACACACACAAACAGCAATCTTGGGGCTGAAGACAGGGAAGGTTCCTCTTTAACATGCAGCTGGCTCAGATTTCCACTCACTCATCCATGGATGTGGAACATAGGAAATTACTTCCTTAAGAGATGCCGAGAGTATCCCCTGAATCCAAAGGCCTTAAGGAAAAACTTAAAACAGCAAAATTTGGAATGAAATAACACTGTGAGGTGGGCTTTGCACCAGTATCCACACACCCCTTTTTCCAAATGAAGACAAAATTCCCAATTTGCATAGTTTTACTTTAGGATATTCCTTAGAGAAAGGTCCTTTCTGGCTTCTCTTTGCCATTGTGTTTTTCTCTACTTCCCCCTCCCTTTAACCTAATTTGTTCCTTAGATGTTAAACTCAGCCATACTGATTTCATAACTAGTTCACAATATTTTACATTAATATTTTACATGCTGAAAGACCAAAAAACTACATGAAGAAGCCTCTACTGTTATTTCTTGTTTCTGCCTCAGAGAAGACACTGTTGCTTACACAGCTCACGGTTACCCTGACGCATCGCCGGTTCGGCGGAGCTCTGGATCGGCCGCGCCATCCGCATTTCTCCTCTCCACCCGCATTTCTCCTCTCCACCCGCCAACCGCGTCCGCCTGACCCCAGGCATGATTTTAATGGGTGATTTTTATAGGTGTGACAGCTGGAGTAAAGTACTTAGCGCTTGTGAAAATCAAGTCTCCTGTCTCCAAAGCCAACCTGGGCATTCAAAAATCATTACTCAGATCCTAAAAAATAATGAGATTGGCTTAGAAAACAAGATGGTTTTAGGTATTATGCATTTTATTTGCCTTATGGTGTTTCTGCCTTTTGCAGCTATGCATTCATTGAGCCTTCCTTCTTTTTCCCTTCACAGCAAGGAGAACTGGAAACTGGCTTCCAAATGAAAACAGAAAATCTTCCCATATATTTTAGAAAAAACGTACAGCCTCATCAGATGAGTGATAATTCGTGGAAGCATCCCCATTAGAAGCATGTTCTCTCATACAGGTTTCTTCTCGACAAGAAAGGTACTGAATTGTTTTCTCCCCTTGTGGGTGCTGTTGGTTTGGATTTAGTCTGTCACCCAGTCTCTCCCAATTGTCACAAAGGGGACACCTACATTCAATAATCAAGCACATTTGCACCTGGACTGACAGATCAATACAAAACAGATTTCAGAGGAAACCTCTTACATTGCTGGAACTGTCACCCTCACTTCACACAGCCTGAGATACACAGGAGACTCTGTGCCCTTGGGCTGCACGAGGGAGACATCAAGGCTCTACTAAACCCATCAGTGTCCCCCCAGGTTCAGGTGGGATAATCAAGCAGCCTGAAGTCTGGCTCTTTGGGAGGCCTTGATCCCAACATTTCCAAAGCTCTGGGAAAGGCTTAAGGCAAGACTTGGCTTTGTATCTTATTCACTTTAAGGGTGGGAGATGAGGGAGCAAAGCATTAATTGTAAATATGTTACAGCAGCATGTCTAAACCAACCTACTCCTCCAGCACTCCCATGTACAGAAGGGCAAACTGGCCTAAGCTGATAGAAGCCCACCAGACAGCAGAGAGACTGGTAAGTGACACACTATGGACAGACTTTCAGGTTCCTCCTTGAATTAAAAAAATGCAAGTGATTCCACAGAGAAAGAGTTTTTAACATATCTTTATACATTTCAGCATTGCCACATTATTTGAGTTCCACTGTTGAATTCTTTGCTGGGAGAGGGGGGGTGGCAAGATGACACACCTATTAGTGGAAATAATCAAATGAAAGCTTGCCATTAAAAAAAAGTCCATCCATCCTCTCAGGATCTCAAGCCAGCAGGAAGATCACACTTCCACCTTCTCCCTTACGATTCAAAAGTAACACCTCATTTAACAGGGCAAGCCACATCCTTGCACTCTTTGCTGGCAGCATATCAACATCAGAGAGATGGTGAGATGGCACTGCTCAGCAGCAGCCTGACCAAACAAGAAGATTTGGTGCTGCCAGATCACCCTGGAATACAAGATGGCTGAGACACTAAAGAACTTACCAGGCTGAAAGCTTTCAAAAGCCACCATGGCTGTTTCCCAGTTCTTCTTCCAAGGTATAAACCTACCTCCTTTTCCAAGAAGTTTTCTTAGAAGTCAAGCAGCAACACACTAGTGCCATGACGATGCAGGAGACCAGGACTTGGTAGCTGTTTGTCAGTGCTTCACTTCCTGCATTATAACCAGAATCAGTTTTGGCTCGAGATGGTGCAGACCAATCGTGTTGCTACTGAAGTTAATGGGAGTTAATTGTCCTCCCACTTTCACCTGTGTTGGGTAACTTAAGGACATTCAGCTGTGAGTGTGGTCAGAGATGGTGTTACAGTCAGGTGGAGAAAGTGGGATGCACAGCCAGTGTGAAACAAAAATGAATGCAGGAGCAAAGATCATCACAATCCATCCTGTGTAAGATAATTTGAAAGGCCTATCCTTATATAACACATATTTGGAAGGGATATACATACTTACTGCCTCCCTTTTCTCCCTGCAAACTCCCCGTGCTTCTCTAATAAGAGACCCTGGTAAACAAACTAAACAGACATAGCCTTCCAAAGAAGGCATCAATGCCCTAAAATAAATAATCCTTTAAACCCTGGTGCATTGCAGCACTTGCTGGGCCTTAGGCAGGGGAAAACAAGACAAACTGAAGCTGTGAAATATGAAGTGAGACAGGAATGAGAAAACATTCCTTTCTCCTGGGGAAGCGTACGCAGAGCTGCAAGCATTTTGATCTACCAGTTCAAATTAGGCCTTGCAAATCAGTTGCCTTGCGCACACACGGAGCCGAGAACGGGCTCTTGCTGAGCGCGTGTAGTGCGGGCCTGTAAGCGGAGTGTCCCAGCAGCACCGCGAGATGAAGAGAACCAGCAGCAGGAAAACACCGGTCTTACTCTTCCCATCTCCTTTGCTATTATCGTTTTATTCAGCTTTCTTCCCTCCCGAAAACAACTCTTCTGCTTAGAAAAGAACCATGATTGTGCATGAATGGGAGGATGTTTTCCAAAGTACTTGTGTAACACTGGTATCTCAGCCTCTTAAAACACCCACCTAGGGAGCAAGGACCTGGCTCAGTTTAGATCAAGTCAGAGACACAAAGACAATCAAGACTAAAGCTGAGCCATTGTCATCATCCAGTGTCTCGGAGAGCCATCCTTGTCCTCTGGCCTTCCCAACTGTCTTTCTCGTAACGAGAATAGAAGACATCCAGTAGCTGCCGACAAGGGAACAAATGAAATATGCTGTGGCAGTAAGTTAAGTTTACTCAGCTTGAAGGAAACAATATTAGGCATTCCAAAAGCAAACAATTACACTGTCCCTAACTAAAGCTGTCACTCTAAAGAGCCTTGCACAGAAGAATCAAGACTTGCCCATTGCAGTCCTGCCATCTCTGAAAGTATTTTTACCTGAATTTATTTTTAACTTCTTTGGACACAAACTTTCCCTTGCTGTACATGTATAAATGTGGCCTTCTTGAAGATGGAGGCTGCCAGGCTGTGATAAAGGCTTGAAAGGTTGTCTAGCACCTCTGCAGTCTCTCCAAGAGCTTCTGCGTCCTTTGCAGAAATGTTATTTCACAACTTCTCAAAGCACCTCAACAGATTTTGACAGATAGCCCTATGCCTCATGTAAGCACCAGCATGCTAACGGGACTGTTTTTCCTATCCAGCCAACAATGAAAAACATAAGGAACACAGCACTGACGTGTGCAGGCACCAACTCTTCATTTCTAACAATAGCTGCTTCTGGCCGTTTCTGATTTCCCTCCCTCATCAGAACCTAGTCGTTACTGTCAATTATCTTCCAATGGAGTGGCACATCTTATTCCACAGGAAGAAACTTAAAACATATTTCAAAAGTGTTCAGTCAAGCCTGTCAGTACAACATCTGGTGAGAGAAGACCAATGAGGAACACCAGAACTTAACTTGAAAGGTTTACTGCTTCACACCATGTAGTGCTATACTCATCTGTGCGTACAGGCATCAGCAAGGTGCGGGCAGCGCAGAATTTTTTGGTTAAGCACTGGAGATCTGCATCTCAGATGGTAATAAGCATTTAAGTTCTCTCTGCTGTGCATTTATATAAACACCCCCTGAAGATGCTCTTCAGTCCCAGCTGTGTGTGAGCTGACAGTAGTGCAGACAAGATCTGAGAAGAAGACAACTATTTTGCTTCATGGAACTTTCGAGCTTTCAGTATTTCAGTGCCTTCTACAAAGAGGTGAAAACAAACCTATTCCAGTGTTTTAAAGTAGCAGAATCATTCTGAAGCATCATCCACACTTAAATGGGAGTCTTTCCAATCAGGACGTGCAAACCCCGTGATTATTGTACTGAGCTGAGATGTAACAGATTCAAATACTAGTCCCTGATGTGAGATGAAATTGCCCTGGCAGATGAGGGACCCTGAACCTCCAATCCCTGCTTCAGTGCTTGCCCTCGATCTGTGTATGCGTCTGTAAGGCCAGACTTACAAGCAGGTGCATCTACATGCTCAGCGACTGCACCGTGGGCAGCTGACAGCGCAACAGTGGAGCGGCAGACCCTGCTGACAGCTTGACAACGTAGCTCCTGTCAGTAGGTGCCCTACCTTACAAGAAGTTGATCCTTCTCAATCGCTGAGAAATTTAAGAGTAATGAACAATCTGTAAGAGTGTCTTACGTGCTCAGATCTCAGAGTTCAGCACCTCAGTTCAGAAGAGCCAAAGGGGACATTCTTGTCAGCTTCCCCCTCATTATTTTGTAGAATGCCACATCTCCTCTTTCTTCACCTCTGTTTTACACCAGCACTCCATTAAGACACAGCTTCTTAAACAAGGACTCTTTTCCATGTGCCAAATGCAGGAGTGACACCTAAGTAATCCCAGGAAGCACGGGAGATGGATCCAAAGGTGAATATTATTTAGACTGATTTCTACAACAATCTTTCATGTCCCACTGTTCGACTTACTCCTCCAGATACAAGTATTTTCTCCTCTATGCGCGTCTCAGGGACTTCCTCTTAGTTTTTACAGCAAGGAGACCAAAGCAAAAACTACTTTTTAAAATATTTTTTGAAATATAGATTCATCTAGAACTTTAAGCAGTACGTACACACGCTGTTAAAATATTATTCTCTTTTCTAAAATATGTATGTAATATTAGATCCACTTCTGCTGAATTTCACTTGACCTTGGCACAACTTAAACGAATTCTGAGACCAAAAAGAAGCCTTCTCCTCATTTAAGGGAAAGAGGTCCGGCTTTGTACTGCCAGTGCTTCCAGAACAAGCGAAGGATGGTACTGAAGAACACCTCTGTTCACCCTGTTGCACTCTCAAGCACTTGAGACAGGGATGGGAAAGAACCAGTGTTGTGCAACAATCCCCTTCCACAGCATAATTAACTCTCATTTTCCCTGGCCCTGGAGTGCTTGTCTCCCTCACCCATAACTGAAAGAAACACCAGAAAGCTCTGGAGGCAAGGGAGGGGACAAAAGCAGCTACTGAAAGCTGTTCTCTCTGTTGGCTCTATGTTGCTTGCTTAGGTAACTGGAGAGGATTGATTCATTGGCTAATGTTTCTCATCACAGAGGTCACTGTAAATAAATTCTGCACGCACATCATGTTGAAATGGAGAGATCAGGAGTCAGACTCACAAACCTGAAATTACACTCTCAGGGGATCACCCAACAGCCTTGGGCAACCTGTTCCTCTTCCATTCTGCCATAAAATGCTCTTTCACCAGAACAGCAAAAAAGCTTGAATCAGCTGAGACCACTGCCTGTCCCACTGCTTTGCCATCACCTCATTGCTTCCCCACACTTCTAACATCTCCAGTTCCCCTTGCAGTCCCCCTGGGAGCCGCGTGGGGCTGAATCTGGCACAGCCTTGACGCTCCCAGCGGCCATTCAGGCCTGGGGACCCAAGGCACAGTGTGACCCATGCCTCACTTCACTCACCCGTGAAATGGAAGCCAAGATTCTCTTTCCTACAGAAGACTGGAGACTGGGCGTTGGCTCAGGAGCTTCCCCGCACCGTGACAAGGATGAAGTAGGATCTGAGCTTCATGTGCTCTGCCTCTTTCGAGACCACAGACCCAGGGCAGCTGGTCAGATGGACGTAGCTTGCTGGATACTAGTTGAACTATCCTGACTTGTATCTCTTGGGTACTTGATAATGAGCAATCTAAGTACTCAGATGCTTGAGCAGAAGGAGGCATTGCTTTCTAATTAGAGCCACGGACACCAAAAGAACTATATAGCTAATAAGCACAGACAGAATCATCATTAGAGGAGAGTTTATTAAGATACTTACAACTGAGATTGTAGCCATTTGTTCTGCCAATAAGCCTAGGCAAACCTGATGCCTGGTGTCCTTTAAACCTCAACTGGCTTAATTAGACTAGTTGAGGATATTTGATACCCCATTGCTTTAGCCCCTCTAAAAATAATCACAGCGTATGTCCTATTTATTAATTTTGATTTATATCAAGACACTCCTCTGTTTCTCTAGAGGGCATTTACAAAAGTTAAAACGCAGAGCCAGCCAATAAATCCATCCTGTATGTAATGAAATGACCTTCAAGGAACTAAAACCCATCTCCCTGAAAAGCCAGAGAGGCCTTTGTTGGATTTGCTGAAGGTAAGTACAGCTTGAAAGATGGCATCTTTGCCTAAGAGGTTGGAAAAAGTGGTAGCTATCATGTTTGAGCGTATTATTAAAAGTGACAATTATCTCTGTACGCTTACAATTGGAACTTCTGATTTCATAGACTATAACGAATGCACCGCTGCTGTTCTGGATGGCCTAGCATTAATAAAGCAAAGCAATTTTGAACGCCCAAGGCCGGGACCTGAGGGACAGCAGATGGTGCCCAGGATACCCATTCTCACATTAGCATAAGAATGGTATGGAGGGGTCACAGATTGCCTTTAAGCAAGCTTTCAGTTGTCCGCACAATCTCTGCCTCCTACCAAATGAGAAAACAGCATTGTTGTGGTTTTCTAATTTAGGTAATCAGTGCTTCGTTACATAAAATGTATTTCACAAGCAAGGCAAGTAATAAAGAAATCCATCTCCTAACAAATTGCACTCTGTAAGCACCTTATTCAAACTTCAGACATACAACAAAAGGACATGAACAGTCCTTGCTCATACACATTAAAACACTTCTGGACAAATGACTTCGAGTTCTTAAAATGAGACTTTTTTTTTTCTTAAATTGCTTCTAATTTGTGTGCAATCAATTGCAGCTGTAATTGGTTGTAAGCACAAATGCTGTATCCATTGATATCAAACCTGACTCTCACTGAGAATCAGAACAAATTCCAAAGAGAAAACTGGAAGCTGCACCTGCAAATTCTTTTAATATAGCATGAAATCCACACGCTTACCTGGATTCAAAAATAAGACTGTCCTGATCTCCAAAACAGCAAAACTCACTCCATTCCTAATTTCAACCTCAAAGTTAAGTAAAAAGCAGCCAAGGACTCTCCAGAGAGAAGTTCAGATCAAGACTCAGGATATCACATGCAATCTCTCAAGAGATATTTTGCCTTTTCTAGTAAACATAGGTAAGTTCCGCTTTAAATAAGGTGTTTCACAGAACGTGTGTTTGGTGTCTTAATAATGAGCAGAGCTTTGTGTGTTTAGATGTCTGTCTTCTTGGCTGAGTTAATTCAGATTTCAGAATTAATTAATTAATAATTAATTTCTGATTTTTGAAAATACGACTTCGCAGTCCTTTTGTAGTTCACCCTTTGTGCCCCTCGGAGAGGGATGCTAAGCCGAGTTTGTTTCCTGGCTGATTATTAAGCATCAAGAGAATGTTTCAACTCCAGTCATCACACACATCAGTCAAATCAAATCTGGAAAAACCTAAAAGAAGAAGTCAGTTTATCAAAAAACAGGAAGCGCATTAATTGAGAGATAGCCTACTACCTTACAAGCTCTCTGCAAGAACGGCACAGAAAGGTAAAGCTCTTTTTTCTTTTCTCCATTCAACAAAGACAAAGAAAAAAAGGAGGTGTAACTTCCCCTCCCAAGCCCAAGGGATTACAAAGAGGAGCTAAACCAATCCACATGGATATTGTGCGCCCATGTACCTCTTCCTTAGCACTGCGCTTATTCCAGAAAATGGCAATCATGGCTTCACTGCTTGGATCCCTCTTGAAATCCCCAGGATGGGAATGTCTGAAGTGAAGACTGATATTAAAAATCTGCAGAGTTTCAAATAGATGGTTAACCTCATTCCAAGTCAAAAGTGCAAAAACCTATGGATGACAGTGCCATGGATTCACTAGAACGGATCTCCGCAAGCTTAACAAGCCCTCAGTTTCCTTAGCTGTTCTCTGAACCAAGCCTGACGAAGAGCTCGCAAAGGCAAGTCACTCCATACCACAGGCACACCCCAAGTTCCAGACATGGGTGATGGTGAGGCAGCTGAGAATTACAGACTTACACACAACACAAACTGGCACAAGGAACAGACAAAAATCCTTTGTTGATGTTGCTGTTCTTGCTTCTCATGCAACACAGTTTTCATTCCCTAAAGCCAATGTACTAATTGCCAAATGAAAATAAATCATCTCATCATCTTACTTGAATAAATATCAATAGTTCTTGAGCTTGACTGGAAAATTCAAGAAGCCATACGATTTCTGTCAGCACATTTCCTTCGAAAAGAACTGCTTGAAAATGATGAGTTCTCTAGAAACATTTTGGAATTGTGGAAAGCTTTTGAATAAACTGGAGGATGCTTATTGTTTTTCACAGGATCACTGGACTCCACTGAATGTGGACACACTGAGTGTCCTTTCTTGGATGAGAAGTTCAGAGGAAGGCTGAGGATTTTGTGATTGACAGATGAAATACGAAAAAACACCAGGGACAGGGACCGAAAGCTGGTTCCCTATGTAACCTCAAGCAGAGCTGCTCAGGGCTTATTTTTCAGAACTGTTGAGCTTCAAGAATTTCAGTTTTCACTCAACTTCCTTCCAATCAGTTACTCCTGGGAATGGAAGTTCTAAAAATGATACCAAATGAGAATTTGCATCTTTGCCACTGGAAGGTAGCCCACTGAAAAGACCCACTGAGTGCTCAACACTCAGCATTGTTTAACAGAGAAAATGTAAATCTAGCAGCGTTTCTTGACACTACCTTCAGGGAAAGAACTTTCCACTGTTGCAGGTGTCTCCTTGTAAGTGGTTCCAGAAGGCGAGCAGATGCAGAGAGGTGGTAACACTTGCTGCAGGGGAAGTGTCATCTCCTCCTGTCAGTGCTAAGACTTCTCACGCTCATCACAGAGTGAGAATGAGAGAAGGGAAGAAGACAAACACAAACATTACAGTAAAACACTATGTAAGGATATCACACTGCATTTATGCTGGATATTTATAGCCATAGAGTTGGCATGATGTCCACAAAAGTACTATTTTAAAATTATCTTTAATATCTAATTTATTCTTCTCAGATTCTGCTAAGCAGACAAATTGGGGTGGTCTACAGAAAAAAAAATACACTGTAGCTAAAGCACTGCAGCCAAGTGCTGAACATTCTGTAAAAACATAAACAGTTTCTTGCCTGCAAATCTCTCCCTCAGATTTCTCATCTTTCACTCCTCAGTTCCGAAGATACTCGAATTTCCTCAGTTCTGTGGTTACCTAGAGTTTTCTCATGGAAACAAGCACCAAACGCGTCATGGAGAAAACAAACAATAGGCAAAAATCCCCTAAAAACAGCCCTTCAGCTTATTATTCCCTTATTCTTCCTGTGCGGGCTCAGAGCCAAAGATACCGCAGTCACAGCTGAGGAGATCAGTGGTAGACATCATTAGAGAAAAAAAAATTAAAATAAACAGTTCTTAAAGGTATCATTTTTCCCCTGATAAAATTAAAGAGGGGCAAAACCAAGTGACCTTTTTATCTCCCTCCTTCATGAATGAATAACACAAGCAATAACCTGAAAATTCAAATGGACAGTTTCTGTGATCCCACGGGAAAACCCCAGAACACAGGCATAAGGCTTCTGTCCCATTTGTCACACGGCCGCCGTGATTTGCGGGTGGGATGGCAGAAACGAAAGCCCACACTGTGACAAAACCTCATGTCATCTGTCGCGGGCACGTGCTCTCCCAGTGCGCTCCGTGGTGAACAACCAGCAGTGGCCTGAAGTGCCTTTCTGCATAGGGAAGAGGAGGATATTCCAGTTCAGTCCTTGCAATGATTAAGGAGTTCCAGTGAAACAGTAGCTAAAGATCTGTCAGGCCAAAATGGGCTGCACTTACGGAGCTTTTGTATTATTTGCCTCTAGCTGTCTTTGCAACGAGCGAGGATGATACTTAGCATCCTTTTCACAAAGATCTCAAAGAGATAAATAAAAATAATTTTCTATCTGGGCCAGGCAAAGTGCAGGGAGGTTAACTGAGCAATCCAGCAAAAGCAATGGGAGAGTCAGGGACAGAACCCAAATCCGCCGGTTACAGTCCTGTGACCTCTGTGCTAAATGGATACCTTCCTGTATTTACAATCCTCTTCTCGGAGAAGTTTGTCCTGCCAACGTCTATTCAACAGGGCCACCCAACTGTCCAGGGCTTCTTCAGGGGTCAGCGATTTTACTGCCTCATCTGGTTTTGAACTGGTCCTGACTTTTAATTTAACCTGAAGGATTTGATTCATTGTTTCTCAGCAATAAACTGTCTCCCTTGCAAGGGCTAATCAAACTTTGATGAGGCCCTTGTGCAATGAAAGGATTGATGAGATAGATGAAAGGTTAGGTGTGGAGCAAAACCGAAGGGCAAAAACTCCTATTGAGTTCAACGGAATTACGACTGGGTTTTCTATGCGTATCTTTTCCTACTGCTCTGTCTCATACCTTAAAATATTTGTATAACTACCTCAGTATCCTGGAAGAGGGAAATGTTCAAGAATGTTCAAGAAGGGATTAGAACCATCCGGCGAGCTGGCTCCCAGGACGTCTCCATGCTGACCCTTCCCATAGGAGTGCTGCCCAGATGGACCTAACTGGGCAGAACATGAAGTCCGGAGGTGTATCTGTGTATGAGCATCCACTCCAAAACCTCTGTGAAAATAACCTTCAGGAATGGCAATTGGCCAGAGATGCAGTTTGAAGCCAGCTAAGATACAAACAAATAATCATGGCAGCTAAGAATTTGGGATTTAATGCCATTCTAACACAGATAAATATTCAGATTTCCTTGGCTGCTGTAGACTGAACTCAGTTTAAAAGAGAAATCCACACAACACCATTCAAGTAACATTGCTGCTGCTGCTGGTAGGGGTTTTGGGGGACGTGGAACAGGGTTGTTGCCATAATTTTTAAAGACCAAGATGAAATCTCTGTAATGCAAACATGTATATCAGAAAGCAGATGCAGAGAGATTCCCCCTTCCCAACGGACTCTGGATCACTGCTGCCTCATGGCAGAGGGATGGCTCTGCTTGCACCGTACTGCTGTGCTTTCACCCACACGACAGGTAAAGTTCTTCTCACTTATTTTGACATTTTCACAATGAACAATACAATCCAAAGCTAAGATTTTACTAGTTACTCCTACCTACTGTGCAGCCTTCTCTGTTCTAAGGCAAACGTTTCTGTGGTATAAACCCCAGGCTGTGGTTACACAGCTGAGTGTAACCAACTCTGAAGTGATTATCACCTTCACAAGACTCAGTTTACCCAGATGATGTACATTTGAGTTAGACTTAACCATGCTATCGCAGCTGTTAACCATGTTGCAGCAGCAGATCTACAGAACCACCTAACTAGGTTAAAGCAGGGCTTTCCTCTCCAGCCAAGCGAGAAGTGATAGTTACATCCTCTCCCCACCACAAATTCTAGTCACGTCACGGGCAGAAGGGATCTCAGAAGAAGTTATTCAAAAAGAAGCAGAATGAAAGAAAATTATTTCCCTTTCTCTGCACATTCACAAGCAAAAGGATAACGGGGCTCTATAGCCCATTATTAAAACTCTTTGCAACTAATCACACGGCCAGACTCTCGCCCCCCAGCTGGATGCTAGCCAAGGCTGTAACTGGGGGACCACCAGTAAGCCACTTCACTCCCTCAGATCTAAGCCAGGAGCCTAATTCACGTGCTTCAGAACATGAACTTTTAAATTGTTTTCAACACACCTTCAGACTTCATGGAAGGAAATGAGCAAGATGACAGATGGAATAGTTGTTTTTTCTTTTTTTCACAAACCAGCTCTCAGTCTGCATTATCTCACTGCTTCTCATTTCTTCTATGCCATACTTTCATTTCTAAGTCTATGTCATCTGAACAACTTGCACTTTATCTTCCCTCTTGTGACTGCAGTTTCTGTAAAAGGTTAAGAAAGGAGGGCGAGTAACTCCTGAAACACTCTAGCTATCACATTTGTGGCTGGCCAAAAAGGGGCAAGAGGAGAGGAACGGGAAGAGGAAGTGCAGCCACATGGCAGTGATAGGCCAGGGTCTTTTCCACAATCTTTCAGCAGCCTTAAGCAAATCCCTTCCCTTAGACATGGCTATACATCTAAGTAACGGTACGTTGAGCAGGCTGCTGGCAAGACTTCCAAAGTACAAGGCCCAGCTACCAACATACAGGCTTGAGGCATCAAAGCACTCTGGAATTCAAGGTGCTCAGCTCTCTTAGACATCAAACATGAATGTTAAAAGGCAAATTAAGATCAATATAAACAGCATCAGCATATTTATGATCCCTAGCTAAGCTCCTACCTTCAACCTAAGAACACTGGAGTAGCCCTATTTAGCTCGTCAGCCTCTCGATCATGTAAAACACACACCGGAGATCGCAGCAGCCAATATATTTATTCTCTCAGTTAAGATATACTTATCCTAAACTGAGATTTTGTATGATCCTGACAATTCTCACTCAAATGAGAATTACTTGAAGATATACAGACCACAAGTTTCATCTTTGTGAAGAAAACTATTTACAACTGGGGGTACAATACTTTAGTTAGAGTAGCTACTTCTTAAAAAAAAAAGCAAAAAAGTTGGTATGTGCTCCAGCAACCACTAAGTCATCCCTGCCGGGCTCTCTCTCAGCGTCAGTGACTTTGCCGCAACCAAGTTTTCACATGATCTCAGTGCTCACGGTCTCTGTTGGACAGAGTATGCCCAGAGTCTGCCAAAAGAGAAAACCTAAATGCTGCCCTGACGTGACAGTAACGAGGGCAAAGGGGAGCTTTGCCCCTGACCCAAGGGGAGGGGGGCTAACTGAACCTCCCATCTTCTTTCAGCAGAAGTTCACAGAGCTCAGCTCCATTTCTAATATTCTGCACACCATTACCAATCTCTTAAACGGCTCACCCAACTTGAACCAGGGCATCGCATCTACCCCAGGAATGGTTAGACAGGCAGGTGGATTACGACGCTGGCAACACGAGGAGTTTTAGGTTGTGACTGGCTTCAAAGGGCGCTCCTTCCAGTTATTCTCTTCCTGTGAGTCTGGAAGTGCCTCACGCAAAGAGAGTAAACACCATCCCACTGAGCCTTCAGATTAAAAATAACAACAAGGTGAAAGTTGGGAAATGTTTAATCTGTGAAAAGCAACTGGAAGGGGAAAGCCCTTAAGGTACATCTGGCATGGGAATGGACTCACCGTGGCCCAGCAGGCGAGCAGCCCGGCTCCCGGGCAGCTCATCGTGAGGAGCCTGCAGACCCCCCGGCCTCGCACTCTCCCTTCCTGCACCCCACCAGGCTCCTTGTGCCTCCCAGCCAGAGGCAGCCGGCACCCCCAGTCCCCCCCACAGCAACCAGGCCCAACCAGCACCAGCAGGCACATGCAGGAACGATTTCCATACAGACAATGCTCCCCGGAGCCTCACGCTAACCAGATCCCCCAGAAAAGAAAGGAGGGTTCGGGGTGGCTTGAAGACACATATTTGGAAAGGATCAAGGAGAACAGGGGAACTGACACCGGCTCAGGGGCTCTCCCCAGTCCCTCCCAGCCTGCAGCCCCACACCGAGCCCCTGGCCGGGCTTTGTCGCTGCGGCTGGCCGGCTGCGGGCTGGGGAAGCAGGTTGCAAGGAGCCTGGCTTTCCCTTTCCACCCAGGCCGGGGCTGTGCCTGGGCACGCAAGGTAGAAAAAGCAAAGGACAGACCTTCTCTCCGGCCTCTTCCGCGCTGGGGAGGGTGCGCTCGTCCTCCCGGCCGCGGCCGCGGCTGCCGGCGGGATGCTGGCGGGCCGGTGGCGGTGCCTTACCGGCTCCACATTGAGCTGCCTGCCGGGAGCCTCTTGTGTGGGCTTTTTCCTCCCCCTCCTCCCTCCACCCTTTCTTTTCAGAGGGGGCAAAAAAAAAAAAAAAAAAAAAAAAAAAAAAAAAAAAGGAGCGGTGCTGGGGAAACCTTTCTATTATTATTATTCTAATATATTCTGGGGGCTTGTGGTTCCTGCAACCAGGCGGAAGTGAAACCCGTTTTCGCCCCCCTCCTCCTTCCGCGATGCTGCGGGGCTGGGATGCAGCCCGGCGCCGCCGGTTGGGCTGGGGCCGGCGGGGTTGGTACCGGGCCGCCCCGCTCCCGGGGCCGCCGCCCCCCTCCCAGGGCGGGATGGGGAGGCGGTGCCGTTCCCGAAAGGCAGGGGTTGGCGGGGGTTGATCCCATGGCAGGCAGTTACGGGTGGTGGCAGAAGAGGGAAAGCTGCAAAACGCAGTTGGATACAAGCGGATCGGCCAGCTCCGCAGTGACATCCCGCGGTGCGGGGTGCATCTCCCCCAGCCAAGAAGCACAGGAGTGATGAGGCAGTGAAAACCCCGTCCCTCCCTAATTCTGAGCTACTCTGGAGAAGTCTCCTGTCCAGCTCCATTGTCACACAGCACACTGGGGTGCTCCGGTGCGGCAGAAAAGGCGAGAAGAGAAAAGCCAGTGAAAGAGAGCTGAGAACATGAACCGAAAAACCACAACCTGCCCATAGGCAGGAGGAAAGCGTGAAGTCAGCGCTTCACAGGCGTAGTGAACTGGGTTCCAGCTTACAGGGATGCCACTAGTAATGAGGATTTGGTGGCATCAACCTAAAAATGTCTCCATAGCCCCTGGCAAGCTTGGTGAGATCCATGCCACAGGCTGAGAGTTGGGGCTGTTCAGCCTGGAGGAGGCTCCAATAAGACCTTAGAGCGGCCTTCCAGTACCTCAAGGGGGCTGCAGGGAAAATGGGGAGAAACTCTTCAGTAGGGCCTGGTTTCAGAATAGAGGGAGGCAGATTCAGATCAGGAAAAAATTTTTTACACTGAGGGTGGTAGAACACTGTCCCAGGTTGCCCAGAGAGGTGGTGGATGCCCCATCCCTGGAAACATTCAAGGCCAGGTTGGCCGGGGCTCTGAGCAACCTGATCTGGCTGGAGATGTCCCTGCTCCTTGCAGGGGGGTTGGACTGGATGGGCTTTAACAGTCCCTTCCAGCCCAAACCCTTCTGTGATTCCATGATTCTATTTACAATGCTCTCATTGCCCAGATCCGAAAGAGGAAGGCTAGCCTGGGCAGGCCTGGCCACACAGCAACTGAAACTCCTGGTAATTGTTTGTGGCTGCTGGCGGTAGATGATTTGGAAAAGGCTCTTCTAAACTCTACTACAGGAGTAACTTACATCAGAAAATGCAGATGTTCACAAGAGATGACTGGGGCGCTCATTACTGACGTCTCTGTCATCCCCAGAAGTCACCAGCTCACAGCATCATGGTGGAACTTAACTCCTGTAAAATTCTGGTGCTGCCCCTTCTTCCTTATGGGAAAAGTGAAATGGTCACTGATGCTGACATCTGTTTTGTCTGGTGGCACGTCTGGGACCTGCTGTTCTGGACTCTGCAGATTCATCTCTGCTCAGTTTTGTGTTAAACATTTCCTTCACATCCCAACAGCGGAGTTGCTTAGTCAGCTGCCTGCCTCTGTCCCACAGCCTCAGGGCGTCTGCGGCCTCCACGTGTCCAGTGGATGGCCGAGCAGCCATGTCAGCAGAAATGCCCTCTTCCAGGTGGGACTGGCTGGAAGATTGCACCTTATCCCAAGGAGTGCACGCCAGGACACACTGATGTATGAATTTGTGTCTTGCAGCTTAATTACTGCAGCTCTCTATGCTTTGAAATAAACCACAGCTGGTGTAAAATACAGCAGATGTCTGCTTAGCAATGGAGAACAGCCTGCTGCTTTGCTCACCCCGGTTTCTTACTAAGTGCAGACTTTGGTCTTCTTTTCTGATTTCAAAGCCTTTCATAATCTTCTTCCAGAGCCTGGTCCTGCTGGAGCACTGCAGCCATTGACAAAGGGTAAGATGAGACCAGGAGTTTCATCTTTCCTGCGCAGTATTTCTGCACTATGGCACTTGTTTTGTCTCACAGAGGTACGAGTAACCCAGATCTCAATGCCTTCAGAAGTAAATGCAAAACTTCTCAGCTTCATTTCTTCACACAGAAACATGCAGGGAACGCTGGTACCCAGCCCAACAAATCCAGGCCCTATAAACTAATCAAGCTATTCCTCTCATGGGCTAGATAGAAAGCAAGGCAGAGAAAGAGACAGCTTTTTTCTATTTTAAAATACTTGGGAGGCACACAAGTCCCACAGAGATGGGAGCCATCTAAATATATATAAAGGCATAGTGAGATAAATGAATCCATCTGTTGTAATCTAGCAGTTTCAGAAAACCAATGAAAAAAATTGACAGTTTCATGAAACCACTAAAGTGCTATTGATACTTTCAAGTTTTAAAAATTCTTCCCCAATGTGTATGAATGTAGGAAATAACCATCCCCTGTCAGATCCCTGAAATGAATAGATAAGGAACAAGACTGCATGAAGCTGATGCAAACAAATGCACAATGTAATTAAAGCAAATTACCATGAACAATCTAACACAGACTGTTACAAATCCCTCCTCACACCCCAAAATACATCCCTGATTCCCATGATATTCCAGCAGACACATCCACCGCTACCCTTCTTCCATCCCAGGGATCTCAAAGCATCTCACAGCTGGTGCTTAAGTGAAGCCTTACAACATCTCCATTCTATTTCTCCACAAGGAAAACTGAGAGACACGGAGATTTGCTTATCCATAACAGGAAGTATTAAACTGTCCGGAAAGACGTAGGTGTCCTATCTGCACAGATGCCTTCCTATCACTACTAGATAGCACTTCCACTAAAGTCTGCTTGTAATTAGAGAAAGTTGTTCTTTTAAAGACTGCGCTGAGCAATGCACTGACAGCTTTACAGGCGGAGAAGGGCAAAGAAACAGTGTTTTGCCTCATCCCAATGAGCAAAGCCTTTTCTCAGCTCTGGCTCTGGAGAGCCACGCGGCAGCTCTGCAGCAGCGCTCATTGATGTACTGTGAATTCACACCAGCTTTTGTTGGTTTTAAATGTTGATATTTTGGTACAGCCAGGTGACAGGTATGGGAAACAGCCAAAGGTTTCCGTAGATGAGGGGATCCTACACAACACATAGCAAGAGAGTCACTGTGTAAGCACCCAATGCATCAGGCAGCACTTCACAGGCGTGTCGGTGTGTGCTCCGAGCTCCCAGCACAGCACTGGGAAGTGGGAAAACCAGTGTCCCTTAGCCAGTGAGCTGTACCAGGCCAGTGGAGTACCCTTGGAAGTGTTTCCCATTAAATGTGCCAGCAGGTTCAGCTTCCTCCCTTCCCTCTCCTCTTCAAGGAGTGCACACGCTCCATCTCAGTGTGATTTGTGGTACAGTCCTGCTATGGTCTTTCGCTGGGTAAACCTCCGTGCCCAGAGGGCAACCAGAGGGCACGAGCCTGAGGAACAGGCAGCACAGGAGATTTGACGGGCTGAGTTCTGAAAAATTTCCTCAGTTAAAGTCCAGAGATACCCACAGGCCTTCGAGGAGCTACCAAAACACACGCCTCCAACAACATCAGGCACCAGCTGTACTACTCGCTGTGTTCAGTTACGCTCCTCCTGGGAGAGAAGTGAAACTATACAACAAACAGGCAGTCCCACAGCCCGTAACTGGGCACTATTGAACACATAGAGCATTACACACTGAACACTGGCTACGGGCCAATAGAATCAAATATATGGTACCATATAATCAAAGAGGGATTTGACAACAGTTGGACACTTCTGGAGATCATGTCTGGGTTACTATTTTAACATTCTCTTCCATTTTCCTTTTCCAGGTTCCTTCTAGAACTTGGTAACTGATGTCTCACTGTTATTATCAGTATTTTATTAATAATATACTGTCAGCGTGTATAAAAATTACATATTTCTCCCCATAAATGCTACAATATGAAAAAAACAATCTGCTGTTAATAAAACAGAGATAAATTCCCAAAGGAAATGAATGCCCTTAAAAACCACGAACTCGAAGTAAGAAACCACTCTGCTGCATTTGAAATAATTGCAAGATAAAAATGACAAAGTCTGTTTCTCCTCAAAACTTGGCCATTTTTGTATCATGCTACTGATATTCCTAATGAAAAATGGTGCTTTTATTCACTGCCACTTCTTTTATTTTGGCCAATGCTGTAGCCAAACATCTGCTTGTTAAGTTAGTGGAGTAAATTGATGGTTAGTAACTCACAAGTTTCCAAAGAAGATCTCCACAGGCATTTCCAAAAGAAATCAGTTTCTAAAGCTTTGTAAGGATGCACTGAGGAGGGGAGGAGATGATGAAGAAACAGAACAAAGCATCTATGTGAATGTTTGGACAGGTTGAGCTCTTCTAAAAAGCCTCAAAGAAGTATGTGGGACAAGTTTTCAGCTGAAGGCATTCTAAAGCTCAGAGTGCAAGCTTCACACTGAACATGACACTGTGACATGTTGACCCATCTCTACACTGGAAAAAAATCTTAGGAGGCAACCCAGCTTCATCAAGTATGTCCCAACAGACAGAATCCTGTGTATCCAGGATTTAAGAGACAGCTCCCCGAAGAGCTTACTGACCAAGCAGATACAATCCAGACAATCATCAGCAAGTCTCCCAGGTCCTTGGCTTACACTGTCTCTGCGCGCTGTGCCAGGGTAGTGGAGAAGTGTCACACCTCGGGCGCTCAGGAGCAGGTACAGAAAAGGCATCATTATGGAGCCAGACTCTAGCAGCATTCCCTCCAAACGCCCTTCCTTTCATATTGTTCACAATCAATTATCACACACCAGGGTTGAGACAAAAAATACCACTGGCAAAAAAAGTGTATTGACAGAATAATGATTTTTTAAATATCTAAAATTTATCTACTGTCTTCATGAGGCAACTAGATCTGTTAGGCTGAGGAGCAGAAAATGATAACTCATCATTTTTTAAATGATAACGAGTTTCTTACAGGCCGGAGACTGAATCCTCGGATTATCCATAGACCACAGCAGCACAAAAAAAAAAATTAAAAAAAAAATCAAGTTTCTCCGGAGCAGTGCTTGAAAACTGGGAATGCTTTCTCCCAAAGGCAGTGAGGAAGCCTGGGTGCCAAGACATTAGGAAAAATTGTATGGTTTTGTCTGCCTGTGACACACCTGCACAAATGCACCCCAGTTTGTTTTCAGCTGCAATGGGAACTGAAGGTGTTCATTATTTTCTGACACTATGGGGGTGTCAGACTGTGAGTTCAGCAGCACTGGCGTAAAGGTGAGGATCTCACTGGGGGACGAATGATGTCAGGATTGAGTTCTGTACCTTTCTTCATGTTCTGAAAACAAACCACCCCTGACTACTGCTGCCTTGCCTTTCCCAGGCTCCAGTTATTGTACAATGGCAGGACATAACTCAAAGCTTTGCATGCTCTGTGCTGCTATTAATTGCTAGCAACAAAGACGTTCATCACCACAACATACACAGCAAGATGAACAAATCGTGCATCTATTTCCTGAGCAATACCTCCTTACCACCACTAAGGGACAGTGTTTCCTACGGTTCTACTAACACGAATGCCATCTCCGCAAGTTCAATTTTAATTAGCAACGGTTAATGCCTCCTTTTAGTGCCTGAAGTGTTTTATATTCTATGTTATGTTTGTTTAATAAGTTACTTCTTCATGACGCAGTGCATTACAGGCCCATGTCTTGTACTTTCACTACAACCAGCAGGCTACAAGAATAAATCAAGCAAGTGTATTAGTGCAGGTAATTCCTCCCATGAATTTACAAGCCTAAGTGGATGGCTAGTGTAAAGTAACTGGTTTACCATCAACTTTCAATCAACAGGCATAAATAGCTTTGCAAAACACATCACTTTTTCCATATGAATTTTTTTCCAAATACATTTGTATCTGTGAAACCCTCATAAACTCTCCTCGTCTGTGTTGGCAATTCAAATATCAGTAAACCTCCAACCTGATGCTCTTTGACAGGTTCTGATTCTGTTTCCATTTATACCAGAGACACTTCTGGCACTGACTTCACTCGGAGTGAATATCTGCTATATTCAGAGGCAAAACTTCACTAGCTGTCCCATTTCTTCAGGCATATTTTGTGTTCTGGAAAATAGTGTTATCAACTTGAAAGACTCCACTAAGTCACATTCTCTCAATCTGCATTTCTGAAAAATACTCTGAAAGTCCCATTCTCTCTGGAAAGCAATTAATATTGGGGGTTGGACTAGATGACCTTTGAAGGTCCCTTCCAACCCTAACCATTCTATGATTCTCTGATAATACACTAGAAGGCTGTGGCTAATTTATAAAAGGTGAAGCTTTTATAGGACAATACATCAGAGGTACTTGATTACCCTCACTTTCACACTCATGCAACTAAGAAATGTCCATGAAGCAGTTGTTACGGTGATAACATAGGATGGTATCAAGCCCAGTCCTGTATGATTTCAAGATCATATTCCAACACCTTGTTTGGTGTCTCAAACATTCAAAGACATTCAAATTTGTTGGCTACAAGATCAGTAGCTGTACAATCAAGCTGATGCTGTAGCTGCACAACCAAAATCCAATCTCCCTGGCATCTCTCAGTGAGAGAAAGCAGAAGGCACATCATACCCAATTAATAAAGAACAATTTAAAAGTAAAAAAAAAAAAGTGAGTCCCATGAACAGAAGGCTGTGCAGATTCAGTACTCTGCTGAATAGTACATCTAACCTTATCTACATGGATAATCCAGTGCAATTAGCCCCGACTGGTGCTAGCAAGAGACAGTGGCACAGCCAAGCAACAGATATTTCTACTACCCACCATCTAACCCTGCCCTGTAATTAACTGCAGAGCCCCTCAAATTTCTGCCTGATTAGCTGTTTCAACTAATGAGAGGCTCCAGAGGCAGCTCACATGAAGCCTGAATTACCTGCCATTCATGGACTGGTCTTTGTGACCACACAGAGCAAACCACAGGTGCAGAACCGTGCTGCAGAAGGGACGCAAAGAGGAGAAGGGGGCCCGCATGCAAACTGCGCGCAACTCCGCCTTCGGTCACACGGATTGAATGTTGTGGATGGTTATGCACATGGGAGCAAAACCTGGCAGTTCCTGTATAGTCATTACCCAAGATATAAAATGTTTGACTTTTAATTAAGATCTACAATATCAATGTCACCAAATGAGTCTGAAATTACAAGAGCAGGAGCTGATCTGATTGTAAAAAGCTCTGCTATTCAATTGAAGGCCAATGCTCGGTCATAACCAGAGAAAAGTTGAGGTCAGGAGTCCAAGTTCAGGAGTGGAGAAAATAAGAAGCTGAAGGAAACATTATATCCTCCAATAATCCTTTCAGGAGATATGATTTCAGCATGAAAGGATGCAGTCCTGCTTTAAAGTTTCCAAGCAAAAATCATTCTACTATAACTCCACTGTGAGATAAAAGCAGACACGTGATCTGGTAACACTGGCCTCTTTCACCGGTGTTTTTATTGGTGCTGCCCCCCATCCTAAAGAAAACAAACACTCCGCTTTTAATATTAAAGATAACTCCGACGGGTCTGCTTTAGAGAACCTTCCTGTGTTAATCCAGTCCTTGTAATACAGTTAGCCTTCTGTAAATTTGGAAGGTGGCCTGTGAAAGGAAAAGCAAACAGAGGATTGGGTCTTTTTAAAACTTGTACCCAGCTTTTCGGGGTTTTTGTTTGGATGTTGTTTTTTTTTTTAATATCAGCTTATTCTCCTTTCTCTTTTAAAGGGTCATAGTAGAAGAATAAATAAGGCTGTGACCCCATGTATGGTTCTCCCATTTCTTAACTGAGGAAGAGGGAGATTTGGATCCTCCTGAGACCTGAAATACCTGAAGGAATGTGTAAATAGATGAAAGAGCATGTTTATTGAAGAGAAATATCATTTAGTTGGTAGCACACCAAGCTGAAACTCAGGAGACAGGGTCTATTGTAATCCTGCTCTCAGCCAGATGGGTACCTCCACACAAAGCATTTCCTCTTACTGCGTCTCGGTTTCTCTGTTCCTAAAAAAGATAACTCGAAACGTACACAAGTTTTAAAGTTCCTGCAGATCAGACGGTGCGGTATAATAGCACTGCCAGCCATGAAATCACCAGATGAGCTAAGGTATGATACCGCACCTCGTCAGCAGAGCCCCCCGTCATCAGATGGGGCACAGACATTTTGGTGGTGCAACACATGACAAAGAGCTGCTGGAACTCCTGCTCTCTTCTCCCTCTTCATAATGCGGCTGGATTCAAGGGGAAAGGATTTTTAAGGATGCTACAGCAGTCATAATTTTGCTCTCACTGTACTGCCAGATGGTAATTTTCTTGTACTTATATCATGCAATCAGATATTGTGAAACGTTCCCTTAACCAGTTCTGTCAGCTACTCAAAAACTGTGGCACAGAAGAACCAACAAGCAATCAACTGCTCACGTTAATGAGTTCAAATAAACTGAAGGGAAATTTGCCTGCCACTTCCACTAACCATGATCAGAACATCTCCTGATCAATCATTGGTACAATATTTGTATTTCTGAATGGAGAGAAGAGGGTGGAGCTCTTTGGTGAGGGAATTCTCCCCTCACAAAGCAAGATGAACACAGTGACTGATAAAATACTTCTGCTATCGATAGAATTCTGCTAACTGTTTACGTTATTGAATGTTACAGAATAATGAACAGAAAACCAGGAAGTCTTGTGAACAATAGAGTGCCAGTGTCAACAGAAAAATAAGGTGTATTTGCTGAAACAGAACTTTAAAATATCTTCCTTTCTCTCTTTGGTGTGTGTTTGTCAGCTGCTTGGAGCAGCAGATGTCATCATTTTCATCCGTTCTCACTGATGAATACTTAGATGAGCTGGAGTGCAAGATAGGATGCTGCTAACCTGATCATTTCTGCGACCAAAATAGGTCACACATAACGTGGCAACATCAGGAGCATCTAGATTCCAGTTTTCCACTGTGGAATCCTCATGTGCTGCCTGAGGACAGAGTTTTATACGGTGTATTTGCCCATCATGACAACAATCTGGGGAGAAGGCAAAGAACTGAAAAATTAAAACTTTGAGGAAATCATGTCCTCTTCAGTTTAGTGTACCACAGCTGCTGCCCCAAACTGTATCCTCCTACAGGAGAGAGACATTGGCCTTGGTAATTAGCCAGCCATCACAGCCTTCCTAGGGAATTCCTCCTCCTGAGAGGCACACGCAGAGCAGGAGAGGACAGGCTGTCAACACAGCCAGCCTCCTCTCCCTTGCTGGGTTGTTTTCTTTCTCCCTGGGGGAGCTCCAGCCAGGGGAAACTCCAGCTTCAGCAGAAGGTGGCTTGGTTTCCTCCCTGTTTTTATAGCAAGAACAAGCTACAAAGGCTGTAATGTCCAGTTCTTCCAAGTCAAGTTCTCTGCATTTCAAACTTCAGTTCTGCTTTCACTGTGTTTTATCTAGCTACTGTATTTCTAACATACCTGGAACACCGATACCCTGATCTGAAGCGTACTGATGTCAAACAGCAAAAGACATTTCACGACTCTTGATTCTCTGCTCATTCCAAGGAAATGTCGAGATCCTCAGTCACAAACAAAATACTGTATATGCTCAACAAGTCAGAGATGCAGCATCAGTGGTCACTAGAGACCCAGTCTGGGCTTTCCGACTGTAGGAGAGACAGGGACCCACAGGAATAGAGGTGTCCCCTCCTAGGAACTGGGCTCCAGACAGCTGGTTGCTGAACTCCAGTCCACCGCAGTTGAGATGCCATGCCTGAAAGTACTTATAGGGAAATTGTATCAGCATTAAAAACATCAAAATTGAATTATACTTGGATGCGTGCTGGCAAAGTACTTGCAATGGATTCAGAATAGCTGGAGATTGGCCACATCCACATAATATTCCTAAAGTTGGATAAAATTTAACAGCAGTAAATTAGGAAACTTTGCCAACTCCAAAGCACTACCTCAAACTTGGGCCAAAACGATGCACTGGCACTCAAATGCTCTAGAAGGATTTTTCCCTTCTGCCAAATACTGTTGATCAGATAAGAGCTGGGCTGTGGACCACAGGGACAGGGATGCTGTTGCTGGAGAAGGCTGGGCTTTGGAAAAGAGCCTTTGTGGCAAAAACTAAAGAATTTGCAATCAAAAACTGAAATACTTGCAGGGCTCTGTGTAGAGGGCAGAGCAGCGGGGCTGCTGGGGCATCTGCAGTCTCAGCTGAAGAGCACTCCGGAGAGTGGATGTTGCTCAGAATCTGCTTCTGCAGAGCCCCCCTTACCCACCACTCTGTGTTCCTCACTGACAAATCTACAGAGGAAAATGGGAAACTGAATTGTTATGGTACGTTAAAATGTTCCTTCCAGAGAGATATTTGGAGCACGATGAGAGGCAGGGCGAGAGGGGAGAGGAGGAGACAGAAAGAACAAAAAAAGTATTAAAAGGGAGACAAAAGCCGTTGGCACCTATGTCTTCCGGCAGATCTCAGCCCTACTGAGCTAACCTGTGACATCTGTATTTATCTCACAGACCTCAGTGAGGCTGCTTATACACAACAGCGCTCCCTCCACGCCGTTACACACTGCCCAGTGTGGCCCACTAGAACCCCACGGAACCACGCGGCTGGGTGCAACCACTCTGGAGGAGAAGCACAGCCTTGCAAGAACCCTTCCCTCTACGTTAAGATTATTCAATGTGATATTTAAAAGATTCTCCCCATCCCTTAGAAGTGAAGGGGGGCGAGGATCTGTCTGATTGTATCTGTGACCCTGGCAACTCTTCACAAGCAGGGACAGCTGAGTCACTAATATTTAGAAAAATAACATAATTGACTGTATTCAGCCCCGTGGAGGATCCCTGCTGGGTATTCACAGTTAAACATTAGCAACTCGGTCATTTCTGGCAGCCTTTGTGAAGGGTTGCCAGGCCTGTAGATTCAATTAGATGACCTCCGACAAACCAATTTCCACTGCAAATATCTTTAAAAAAAATACATTAAATCCCCAATAAATACAGTGAAATTGGAGGAGACAGCCCTTCCTACCTCATTGAACGTCCCAAATCACCCCAGAGCCCCAGCTAGATGTCCTGCCTGGATGTTATGCATGCACGGGCTCTATGATCACCGCCGCCTGACGTGATTTAGCACTGTCTGCGGACTGCGCTCTTTAAATCTGAGAACGTGACCGTGTCGCAGCTGGATGCGGATTAGGATACTAAATGTTGTTGAAAAGGTAAAAACATTTGCATGTATCTTTCTTTTCCTTTTCATTGGGCAGGGCTGACTATTTTTTTTACCACTACTTTTTTCTTCTCAGACAGCTTTTTTTCCATTACTAGACATTGAATTATTTTCATGTAAGAGGAACTAGGATAAATTGCTAGATGCAGTGCTTTGTACTGCTCATTTCAATACACTGCAGCAATACTTTACACTGAGTTGGAATATTTACTTTCTTCTCAGTAATCTATACTAGAAGTGATTAATGTACCATTAAGGCAACTAGAAATGAGATTTTTAAGTTCTGTTTTATGCACAGGGTTTTATGAGAGGCCCTACAATAAACCAACCAACGTGGACACTATTTGTTAACACTATCCTAATGAAATCAGCTAACACCTTAATTACACCTTGTAATTGCTTCTCATAATGGATAAGACATTTCTAATTTGGCTTTTAAACATCCCAGTTGTTCCTGTCTGCCTCCTCAGACTACAGGATTTCATTTCAATCAACATATTCTGCCAAGGTAAATTGGTTCTTAGCTCAACTTTTTTGTTTGCTTTTTGTCTATCCTAAATAATTCTGAACAGCTACCAAACCCTCACCTTTCTTGCACACATCAATGTTTGAGGAAATGTGAAGAAACAGAGCAGTGCTGGATTCTCAAGATGTCCCTCCAGAGAGAAGCTTAACAAAACAATGTTTTAAAATAATATATCCCATTGTTTGGGTTACAATAAGATACAAAGTCATCAGCAAAAAATTATAACAGGATAAGAGCTATTATGAAATTATTATCCAGAGAGCCATCAGCCAGCATTTTCTCAAAAGGGATTGTAATTATTCTTCATACATGGTGCAAAATAGTAAACTAAAGGTTATGTACAGAGAGGAAACTTTACATTTAGTGTAAATTGGTATATGGAACAGAGACACTGCATGGAGTTTAGTCTGATTTTTTTTTTCTCAATGTTCCCTGCTGAGCAGTGCCACAATTAATCAAGCTTTCTAGGTTTTAGTTAATTGCTGGACCCCAATAAATTGGTTTGTACTGGCATTGGTCCAGGTCTGATAATTTCATAGCCTTGGAAACTGCTGCATGTTCACACAAGAACCTTGCAAGCAGGGAGCTGGGATAAAAAGAATAAAAGAAACTCTTGTTCTGTGAGGTTCCATTAATACTTAAAAAGCCAGCCCACTAGCAACAGTGTCTTCACTGTTTGTTTTTCTCCATGTGTTTTTACTGATGTTTTTAATGATGAAAGGAAATCCCCCCCTTTGCTTATTTTAAACTTTTTTTTTCTGTAGATAGTTATTCTCAAAGAGCCATTTCTCATTTCACCAGTATCCTCTTGGAAATTTCCACTGTTCCCATCCTCTGCTGAAAATTCATTGTGGCTTTTTGAGACAGCTCAGCAATTATTTCCCTCTCTCTATAATTTTGTTCATGTGAAAGGATCACCATCTTCTGGTGGAGAGGAGTTCAAGCCTGGCTTTATGAACTAGACGAGAGAGCAGTGGTCCCGCAGGGCTGATCTCGGTGCTGGTGAGTGCCCCTCACGGTCAGGCGGATGCTGGGAGACTGGACAACGTGGCGTTTCCCAAGCGTGCGCTCAGAGTCAAGCAGACTGGTGGCACATCCAGTGCAAGTCAAGGCATTGGGGTCTGTTATGAGTAAATACACAATATTGTTACCGGTGTGAAGGACAGGTCCACAGCTATTAGTTCATTTTCCAACTGGGCTCAGTTACACGAAGGACTTCACATCCTCAGCTCTGGCTGGTAGCAATGGGATTTGCGAGCGCGCGGCCCCTGGCAGGCTCTGGCTCCATACTGGCACACATTTGACTTTGTTCTCCCTAGAGAAGGCTCATTTGGCAAGTTCAGTTTTACTAATGGGTTTCAAAAGCACTCTCACACCAGCGAGTTTCTGAGCGCAAGAATTACATAATAGCCGAGGTGTTCGGTAACCTCGCTGTTATTGTCTTTGGCTCAGCGAGGCGAGATTAGCGGCGCTAATCACGGCTTTATAAAAGTATATTTGAATTGCAACTGGAGCCTCAGTCAGGCTGCCTTTCCTCCTTCTGTCACGCCTCGGAAGACAGGACTGACTGGGTTTATCTGGTGGATCTCAGAAATGCCTCAGCCAGCGGACCTTTATCGGCGCATGACACATCTGTGAGATTTGTTACTGCTTTTCTCATGCATAGCTATATCCTCCGCGAGTGCAAGTCACCGCGATTCTTCTAAGCTCCTGCAAATTTCTACCACGTGTGATGCTAGTCAACAATTCCGACGGCAGGGAAGAACGTCTGTTGTTTTTACATGAACTGTCCCACCTTCTGCTGTTTTCAAGAATGTGTGGCACTGCAAGAACAATGAAAATGACACTCCTCCCAGAACTCTGAAAGAATTACTTATAAGGATTGTTTGATGCTGCTTTTCACTTGCTGAAAATAGTGCCCAGGATGCTATTGCATGCTATATGGTATTACACTTCGGTAGAATTGTATGTTGTGCAGGCTTCCTGCCCACAAAATGCTGTCCATACAAATTATAGATGAGAGTTGGGACTGAAGATTTGGGTTTGATACTTTGAGAACAAAAATGCAAAGGGGATAAACAAGAAATCAGTGGTTTCTGTCAAAGATTACAGTGCACCACTGACAGTAAGATGTACCTGGTCAAGAACTTCTGAAGTGGAAATTCAACTATTTGGATAAGAAGGTACAAGGAAAGACAGGACAGAGAGGAAAACTTCCTGGGAATGTAGCAAAGATCAGCCCTTTCACAATTTCATCGCAGTTCATGTAGATTCCCTAGGCTCTTTTGGAAGTCTGAGTACTAATTGCTTCTACGTATCTTGGTGACGGCACCTCACTACTATTTCAGTCTCAGTAAACCACTGAGTACCAGTGTTTGACGCACTACGGTGAAGCTCATGCAGCTCATGAATGTACAAAAGATTGTGTATGCCTACAAATTGTCTTGCAGACTTTCTTTGACATTACAGGTATGAGACAGAATCAGGATCAAAACTACAGCTGCACACAGATTGTGGTGGTGATTGGTATTTTATAAATATCGGGAATGGATGGGATCGGATGGGATTAGATTAGATTAGATTAGATTAGATTAGATTAGATTAGATTAGATTAGAAACAGCTGCAGATGAGCACTTTGAAATCAAGGCAAAATGCAGGAGGGCCTCACTCTGAGTGCATGTGTATCTGTTCTATACCTATACATTGGTATTCTCCACACCCACCTAGCAAAGCGTCACTTCTCTAGGGCAGAATGGAGAATTGTGTGGTCCCCGTCTCCTGCATTTTCCTGTTTGCTACTGGCAGTTCTTGTGACTCTCTTTTACCTGTATATTTGGAAGTGCAATTTAGTGACATATTTTATTTGCATTTTTTGATGGAACAATGAAAGATTTTCAGCTGCTCTTCAGTCTCAGTTGAGTATGTACACATCAAGGTAATGAGGAATTGGGCTGCAATTTGACGTTTTATATAATATTGTTGTTGTTGTTGTTGTTTAGCAAACTCCATTGAAATCTCTGATTCATTACGTCCATCTGTCTCACTGCTAAATAAGTAAATTAATTTCTAGTGCTAGAGGACTGAAACCCCACCGCGGATGAAGTCAGTGCTACAGAATGAACAGGAGGGTGGAGAATGCTCATGACCATCCTATGCCATAATCACAAAATCATGCACATCTGAAGCCCTTTTTGTTTAGCAGTGTATGTGAAGACTGCTTGATGAACATCCAGATTGTATTCCCAGTATGACAGTTGGAGAGCGGATCCAAACCACAAAAAGTAATTTAGAGATTTTTATAAAATCCTGGGAATAATATTTAGCATCTTAAAGACGCATTTTCCAAAGGGCTCCACTGAATTTATAGGAATGCAAAAAACAAAGGAACTTATTAGTTTAAGAACTTCCTTTCATATTTTTTTCAGAAGTGAAATTTTGACCATAGATAATATTTTTTTTCTTAAAAGCAAAGGAAAAAAAAAGTCAGGGAGGTAACTCAAAGTTGTGTCATGTGTCTAACATCTCTCAAAGCTCAATGTCTGTTCCAATTAAGAAAACTCCACATGGTGTATAAACATGTTAGCATTGGCACGAATCTTTTATCCTGTTTTTTTTTTTCCCTCACAAGAACTGAGAAATAATAGCAGGATACCTACGTACTGCACAGTCACTGTGAGGCACAGCACAAGGAGATGGACTTCTGCTATCGGTGTCACAGTTTATTAGCTGCTCAACTCCCATTATCTTTAATGAGAATTACATGGCTAAATCTCTGTGCTCTTGAAAACTTAGAGCATCCTTGAATCTCTAATGCCACTGTTGGGAGCAATTCTTCCTTCTCCAGACACCAAGATGCAGAGCATATTCAAGCAGTGAATTCTGCTTGGCAGCGCGAAGGGTAACAACTACGCGTTTGATGCTTCTCTGGAGCTCTCTGTGTCACACATGTGCAGCAGCCCTGAACGTCACAAACTGCAGTAACAGCCCACTGCTGAGCAAGAGCACAGGGCAAGATGTTTGCTAAGTCACATCAGTGCTGGCCTTTGTACATGACCAAGAAAGAAGCAGACTCTGATAATTTTAAACTGCGTCATTGCTCAAAAGCCCTCAGCACAGCCTGAGCAGCAGGATCAGGACTGGGACTAAGACTAGGGCATCCCACTCTTGGAAATCTGGGTTTCTATCATGTTGCTCATTCAGTGAGTCCCAAGCCCTGACTTAAGAGAAAAGCTCTTTCAACCAATTCTCTACAATCTACATCTGCCAAAGAAGGGGGAAAGGACTCCATTTTGTATACTTCTACGTTCAGCAAAGGTCTTACACCTGAATTAGTATCTCTAGGGACTGACACACACCATCATCTCTGAAACAGTCTTACAGAATGCAGTGGAAAGTGCTGGCATCTATAGCAACTTTCTCAAGGCACTCTTCAGGCCAAATAAGGAATTTATTTTCAAAGAATCTCTCTACAAAAGAATTCAGGTCACAGAGTCTATAGAAAATATTTCACTTCTCATTACGACTGCACTGACTGTGCATAAAGAGTACTGCAATGATTACTGTTGTCTTTGTCTACGCACACTGGACTTTGTATCAGGACAGAGAGGGAAATACATGTGATGAATGTTGTTTAGAGGAAGTTTGACGGAGTTGAGTAGCTGTGTTGGATAAGTTGTTCTGGAGGACGTCTACACAGTAAAGCTCAGCTCTGGCCAGGCCCAAAGCTGTACCTACCAAAGTCATGTAGATGTTGTAAAATCAAACTATCAAGCCTGCCTGCAAGGACCTGTGGACTCCTACTCACAAAGATTTGCAATTTCTTTTCTTTTCTAGACAGAATTACAAATTGTGTATTTAGCTTTGAGTAACACTGAAGGGAACAAATACTCAGGATGCTTAAGGTCTTCTGAAAATGACACCACACGTCTGTTCGCTTTGGCCACTGTTATCCATACAGAGAATACAGCTTCTAATCAACATCAAAAACAGAACAAAAACCTCGCAGATTAGAGACCCAGCATGGAGAACCCAGCCTTCGTCCAACTGTAGTAACACAAGAGTTCAGAAAATCAAAACATTTTACTGAGGTTTGGACAGGCCATGCAGTGCAATGTCATTTTAATTACGTTACCAGCACAACTTCAGCCCTCCATAAGGACAAGGGGACAAAAGTGCAGAGCTTTACTTGTAATTGCTGCACTAAATCCAAGAAACATCCCTGATGATGCAATCTAGTTTAAATATAGAGCTATCAAGGGATGTACACGATCTACCGCATCTTGCTGGACTGTTCCAATAACAAACACCCTTCCTTTCACAGTATGATCTTTCTTTCACTTGACTTCATGTACCTTTGGTGTCACACCCTTCACTTCTATGTTTCCTTGTGGTGTCTGAACTTGGTTTCTGAGCCAAAACCAGTGGCACTGGGGAAGTGGTACCAGGCTAAGATTTACTACTGCTCCCATACCCAGTGAGCTGCCAGATAGCCCAAGGCAGATCCTAGGAAAGTCCCTCCACCTCATATCGATGTCAGCGGGAAGACTAACTGGCTTTGGGTCTCGCTCTTTGCAGAATGCAACAGGGTGAGTTCAGTCATAGATCTGTGTGTGTGTTATTCATATGTCATTTATCTCATAGCCTGAGCCCGCACACTCTAACCCAGCACAACATCTAGAGCAACAACATTGCTGTGCCCCACAGTTTAGAAGCATGTGTGTACACGCTTAACTCTTCTCTCCCTGAGCATGGATCTACCTCTGCAGGACCAGAGGCTGCACAGCCCAGATTCTCTGCCCTCAAGTGCAAATTACTATCATATTTCTGATTCAGAGCTACCATTTGTTCTTCCATTTGCCCATCCCTATTTCACACAGCAGCTCTTCCAAAACTATCAGTCTGCAGCAGTAGCCACCACATTGAGGACTAAGAGCCTTAAGTGATGATTTTTCCTTAGGGACATGGATTACTGCCTGTGCATAGCAAGGCAAACAGTGGAAGAGTGACACAGAAGAAGGCATGGAGCACTGTTTTCAAAGTGCTTAGCTCCAGGATGCAGTTTCTCTTTTCCCTTTTTAATATCAGAAGTTTAAAAGTCACGTTTTACTAACACACAGCCCTGGTTACTCGTGGAGTCACACTACAAAACCCTTAGTAAGTCAGCTATTCTTTCCTCATGCTAATCTAAGTTTTCACCATACATTGTGTTTTCACTGTTTTGTCCAGCTTGTTACAATGAAAGAAATGAAAGTCCTGATCAATTTTCAGCCTTCTGAAAATATCTACCAAGCCTGGGAGGTGTATGACCTCCCAGCAGTGCTCCCCAAACACCCTGGTCCCAAACTAGGGGAAATAGGTTGTAATTTGTTTCTCCGCATGATGTCTTTTCATACCTCACCCTTTTTCTCAGATCATTTGTCAAGGGTTCACTGATCTCTTCTTATTAGTTACAGGGGCTACAACAAGACAGAAAAAGAATGTTTGACCAAGCATATAATGTCATGAGTCATGGGTTTAATTTAGTTCCACCAGAATTTCAATGTGACCTTGAAACCTTCTAACACAATAAATCAGAGCAGAGGGTATCGGCAGAGGGTGTCTGACAAATCCCGGTGGACGCCAACTCCATCGGGTCTGCTCCGGAGGGCACCCCGCCCGCGGAAAGCCCGACGCAGAGCCATCTCGGTCTAAGTCCCCCCCTCCGAGCAAACCGCCCGTGGGGCGCGGTTACCGAGGAGGGAGCCGCGGCCGGAGCGGGTGGCGTTCACCCAGCCCGCAGCTCTCTTTGAAGGCACCGGATCAAGGTCCCGCCGGGCCGCAGGTGGGTCCCGCCGGGTGGGAGGGGAGACGGGAGTGCGAGCGCCGAGCCCCCCCAACCCCAACGCCGGCCCCGGAGAGCTCCCCTCTGCCCCCCTGGCCCCCTGTACCGGAGCAAACT
>WHYT01017284.1:46602-88100 GCA_009806455.1 Tetrax tetrax
GCCGCTCCAGTGCCCACGGGGCTGCGGGCAGGACCCGCCGCCCGAGCATCCTCCGGGACAGGAGGCGGTGGCAGGTGTCCCAGGTCGGGCGGCCCGGGACGTCCCCGGGGCTCGGGCTTAGCGGATTCTTCCCACCCCACTCCCGTCCATCGGTCGGGGGCTGCCGCTGGCGTGGGTCCCCTGCTCGCCCCCTCACCGCCGCCAGTGCGGGAGCGAAGCGCGGAGCTGAAAGCTCGGGGCGAAGATTATGGCAACGTGAGCGGGAAGCGGAGCCGCCTGGCCGGAGCCCTCCCGTACCCGGAGCGGAGCGGCTCCCCCGGCCGAAGCCGCCGTTAGCGGGCGGTGCGCCGAGCCCGCGGCTGAGCGGAGCGGCCTCCAGCCCTGCCCCAGGTTGGTGAGCTTTTCTTTCCTCGGCGGGACCCCGCGGAAGGCGCAGTCCCACCGTCGGAGCTGCGCCCGTGGGCCGGGGTCGCGGCACAGGCAGCGCTGCGGAGTCACCCGGTCCCTCCCGCGCCTCCAGCCCGGTTTATCCGGCCGTGCCGATGAACCCCGGGGCCCTCTCGGTGCCACTGCCGGCACTCGTGAGCCCCGCCGCACCGCTCCCGGGGGCCCCGGGCGACCACCGGCGGCCCGGCCCGGGGCTCCGCCGACGGCAGCGCTCGGGCTGGGCTTCCCCGGCGGCCCCGGGCGGGGCCGCGGGCGCTCCCCTGTCCCTACGGCGACTCCCTTAAAGCGGGAAGAGCCGGGAGCCGCTGGGAACGGCTCTCTTGGAGACTCGCCTGTTTAAAACCAGCCCCCCCGACGGTAAAAGCGCGGGCGGGCAGCGGGGCTCGCAGGGGTAAAAGCCCCGGGGAGAGCGGAGGGACCCCCCGCTCCGTGGGACCCCCGACCCGAACGCCTGAGTGCAGCGGGCAGCTCCTGGGAGAAGTGGATCGCTTTCATTGTTTCTACAAAGCAGAAAACGTAGCAATAATGAACAGGTTAATCCTAACTGAGATTATTCAAATCCAGGAATATTTTTAGGACGTTGCCCTTTGGGGAAATAAAGGGAGTGTGCTAACAGTGAAAAGTATGTGTTTATATTTGGAGTAACAACAATACAGAAATTAAAGAGAATTAAGACAGACATCAAAAGTCCCCATTAACTCCTCCATTTCGCATTACCGTGCAGCGTTTCTGAGCGTAGCAGTCCAAGTTGTAAAATGTTCATCCTTTGGAAGACCTGACATTTCAAATGAGTGCATTTCTGAGCCTTTCTGTTCGCACTAACCAATCTAGCCCACAGGTAAAGCGCCGCACAAAGGATAATTGTGCTCTACTTACAAATATTGCTTGCTTAAGCAACCCCCAAGAAGGCCAAAATATTTAAACGTGCGCATTTCTGCTACTCCCAGTGATGTGCTGCTGTTGTTCTCAATGCATACGTGATGCCCTGGGACTAAATTATAAGGTTTTAATTTTAAACAAGTTTTTAAAAGGTTGCTTGGCTTAGAAATATCCTATGTTATTTGAACACATTGAAAGGAAAAAAATGACTTAAACTTTTCTTCTGAAATTGGAATATTATTCTCAGCTTCCAAAATAAATGGAAAGTTTTGTTTTGTTACTGCATAGGGAGTGTGCTTGTAAAATAGCATTATTTTTTGGAATATTTTCAGATGCAATTTGCATTATTTTGAATGAGCTTACTGAATATAGACAGAGTAGTTGCACAGATTTGATTAGTTAAGGAAGATGTCCAATTTGGTTGTGGTTTGGGAATGTAGAGTAGAGAACCCTTAAACAGTAAAGACAATAAAAATACTCTGATAAAATCAGATCACCCACCCTTTGTTACAGTATCCTAGATCTCAACAGTCTTAATAGGAAGATTTTCTTTTCAAGAGCTTGTTAACTTACTGTTTAGTTAATTTCTCAAAGTTATCCACCACTTAATTATTAATTATTATTAATACACATGTGAGAATTATTATTTCTGGTTTGGTTATCTATGAGCTGAAACATATTCATGTACAGTTCTATTATTTACATGAAATCTGAAGAGATCAAATTAGTTTACCAAGCAGATTGTTTATTTTTCCAATAGTGAATGTTGGGGTTTTTTTTAAACTTTTGTAGAACTAATTGTGAATCCACATCAAGACTCTTAAAATCAAACCCAAATCTTTCCCACATTGTAAATTATGGACAAGTGTATTCTGGGAAGAGAATACTGTTGCAAGCAATTCTGATAAACAGTAAAGCATCAAAATATTTCTCAATTGAGACTCTGAGATTGGCTTTCAAAAATTAAATAAATTCCACTTCAGTTAATTATTTTCTCCCTTGATTTTTTCATTATAAAATAATTCACCTTTTAAAGGCCAGACAAAGATAAACAGAATAGTGCATGCATCAAGTACGGTACCATCTCTGCACCACACAGAGAAGAAAACATTAAGCTTTGCTCCACAGGCAAGATTTTAACATTAAAAATCGACGGGAATGAAGATGACATGTCATTCCCCCATTCTCCTTTCAGATATCAAGGCAACAGAAGGGTTAACTCTAGAAAAATTAATTATACTCAATCTGAGAACAATAGTAGTTGGGAGAGGGGAGGAGGGGTGAGCTGAACAGTGGTGGAAGCCTGTTAGATGCAGTGAGGAAAACTCGCACGGACTACAGCGTGGCCAGCATTTCACCCTGAGCTGGATTTCCATCGCGCAGGGCCGACACACCAGGTATACTCAAGGTTAATTTTACAATGCGATGAAGCAAACATGTTACAACTGACTCCTGGATTTCCTAAGTTACATCCGAAAGAGCTGCTCTACAAGAAAATCTCCCAAACTATTTTCTTGTGAAAGAGAACATTAAGAATTTAGATTGCTTACTTGCCAGATTTCTCTGCTTTGGAATAAAATAAGGACTTTATTAGAGGTAATAAAGTTTTCAGCTTTCATGAATGGGAATGTGGCCCCTTGTCCAAAAATGAAATGACCTGAAGCCAAAGCTGTTTCCAAGAAATGAAGATCCATGGTATAGACAGAATTTTTGATTCTGGCAGTTTAGGATTTCTGTGTGCTGGATGAAATAATGTCAGAGAATTTAAGCATCTTACAGGATTTTAGTTTAGTTCATTTAATCTTTTCTTCCCAACAGCTCAACATTCTCTGCTTTGGAGGCTCGCTCTTTTCCTTTGGTCGATAAAGATGAGAAAAAAGTGGATCTTGGAAGATTTTCATTTTATCTCCTTTGGTGTGCTCTGTCTCCTTTTCATAGATGGAGGTAAACCAGAACAAGTAAAACGTAAGTAGACTTCAAACAAAGCTGTCACATTCACCCAAATCTGATGTTTTTCCTTCTATTTGACCGATGTGGTTCTGAAAAGGTCTTCAAACAAGAATGTCCTGAACTGTGGAACTGTGTTCAAAACCTTCTAATATTCTTCCTTCTAATCCTACGTTTAGTAGAATCAGGTCACACCCATGTTTGGGACACATTTTCCTAAAGCTGTACAGGTTTCATTGTGTCATGAAGAGCATAACACATCAATTGGAGAATCTGTTTTATTTCAAATATCCTGAGTCAAGAGAGTGCTTAATTCCATTTTAGTGACCTCTGTAAACATCTGACGGATTATCTGGATTTTGTCCCATGTGTAAGACTATTGTGCTGAAGTTTTCAGCTAGTGTAAAGCTCGTCCAAGACTCTTCTGTTGTTCCAAAAACAACCTCATATGAACTAGATTAGATACATCCTTTGAGAAAATTGAGAGTCTAAGCACTGTCAAGAACTTGATGAGAAGAACTGAAAAGAATACAAACAAAATGAAGGGAATATTTCTACAAAGCCTGTCAGCTCTGGGAGATGTTAACACATTTCAGAAAGCATGGCAAGGAGGAATAGTAGTTACCCAAATAAATCTAGGAGTTATTGACTGCTCCAGCCTTGTTACTAGCTCTCTGGAATGCTCTCCCCACCTGCATCGGCTGGGTTTTGGCCTTCTTCTTACAAAGGACATTGTGTGCCCTTGAGAAGTAATTAGATGTTTCAATCGCAGTATCAGCAGCTTCTGCTTCTGGGGTAGATTTAAAAAAAAAAGAAAAAAAAAAGTGAGTTCAAAAAAGACCACCTTCTCCACTGAACTTACTCACGGGAAAACAATGTGCAGGTATTCCTGTTCAAAGAAAAGCACAATGTAAAAAATTATCAAACTCCACTTCAGCCGTCTCCTTTTTCAGATCCTGCATTTCATTTGTCATGCTTTTGTGTGAAGTGAAAGCAGATCGCTCCACAGTCGCTACTAATAATCCCTACCTCTTGCTACCTTCTTTTGGCCCAGTAAATGTGAAGAATGTCCCTTGCTTGGATTATCACTTGGAAGTCAGGTATTCTGTTTGATACCCTGAAGTATCACATACTGAGGGTGATGAATTAAGCTGAATTTGGACATCATTAAGATGACAGAAATTAATTCTCTCATGGAAACACATGAGAAACACTCTTATCAAAGAGATTTGAGTTTTCAATGTGAAACCGTAGTATGACAGGGAGAGACAGCGCAGTGGTCTGATAGGTAGATACCTGCAAAACTGCGCCTGCAAGATTAGAAGTGCTTCATGAACAGAAAGATCTTAAAATACTTTGAATGCTGATATGTAGGTCATCTACAACCTGGGATTTTTCCAAGTTGAGCCAATTGCTTTGGTTTTGCAATGAAAAGGTTGGTTTTTTTCCTATAAACCTGTCTGAGGAATCAAGCACTTCAATTTTGTTACCTACACGGGATCTTAGCCTGTGTCTTTGCAGGTGAAAGGGTAAACTCACCCTGTATGAAAGCCATTTTGTCAGCTATTTCAGAAGCTGCAATTTTGGAAAGATGGGAAGACATGTCATTTATTTTGGTTTGGAAGGCTAGAAACAATAGCACATGAAATTAAGGGCATTTCCATTGTGTGATTCTCCAGGGAAAGAAAATATAGTTTACAGAAAGCACAGCACACCTGAAAACACCTTGTAAGCGCAGACTGGGAACATTCACTCACAGTTCTTTCAATGCTTCACTGTTTTGCAGATTCAGATACCTACTGTGTGTTTCAAGATAAGAAGTATCGTGTGGGAGAAAGATGGCATCCTTATCTAGAACCCTATGGCCTTGTTTACTGTGTTAATTGCCTTTGCTCAGAGGTAGGACTGCTGAGTTATTGATCCTACAGCTTCTACTTGCTTTATTGACTAGAACCCTTTCTGTTGTAGCTACAGTTTGACAAAGCCCAAACCTGTTTTCACTAGTGGGTCCTGATCATGCTGCAGGAAATAGAGGCAGGTGATCCTACTGAAGGGAAAGCATTAACAGAGAAGGCCAATACTGGCAAAAAATATTTGCATGGGGTAGACAAAACAGCTCATTAACTACCCAGAAGCTTTGTCAATGCTGAGCTTTACATCTTGAATAACTGGACCCCATTACCTTGGGGTCCAGTTATAATCCTTGGATTATCCATGAACAATTATGCTGAACCTGAATTTGGTAGTCTTTTGATCTCTGTACAATGCCCACATCTTCAGAGGCATTTCCAAAGTCAAAGCATCTGCTGCCCTAAAGTGCTGAAGGAACAGGCTTGGATATCACTGTGTGTAAAAACCTATGAAAAAAGGTTGAGATGATGAAAAATGAGAACAGGGTATGGGGAGCAGAGAGAACTGGACAGGTCCTTGGCTACCATCTGTTGACGCCTGATACAAAGACACAGCAGTCATAGATCCCCTAAGTATGTCATATACAGCTGGGGGAAGGCAGAAAGCTGAGGGCAGAGTATGTCCCTTGGAGTACTTTAAAATGACTAAACAATACGGGATCTTAATCACTAACACATGAGACACTCCAGATGTTGAGTTTTGTCTGCTGTATTTCATGCAGAGTAAAGTTCTCTTGGCTATTTTCCGCCCTGCAAGTGTAAAATATTGGGCTCCTGTGCAGCATTTGCTCTGAGGGATCTGCTACTACAATTTAGTGCAGAGATGCACAAACAGTAGCCCCAGAAGCTTGGCTGCACCTCAGATCTGTGCAGCAGAATGCATCTGTAAAAGAAAAAGCGATGTAGTAGGAAGAAAAGCAAAAGTCCTTGGTTATAGCAAAAAGGAGTTTCCACTCATGTTTGCTGATCTATATACAAAGTTGAAGACTCTCTCACGGTCCATGTGTGGTAACACTTACTAACTTGCTGGAAGACTGTGACTTGGGTGGGGATGAAATTTACTGGAAACCCTAGAGATCTGAATACAAATCATTGCTCAATGATTTTTTTAAGAAGATGTTAGACAGTCTGGAGGGATGGAAAAGTGCATGGTATGCTTCTCTAGAGAACAGCACTGCTGTGATCCAGGCATACCCGTGCACAAATGGAGTATGTTAAGGACAACAAGGTTAGTAAAGAGAGAAACTGCTTGGGGTAATTATGAGTACATGCAGCTCAGAAGTGGTTCTGGACTCTACTTTGCTCTGTTTTACCTTTGTTGTACCATGAGGGTGCAAAATGTAACTTGGGGTTATTTTAGCGGTGAGGATGCTGAGGGATCTCTGGGATGTGACTCTTGTTGCCTGGAAGACTCCAAATAACAACGGCAGCATCCCACCATTCATCTGAGCTTTGTCCTGGCCAAAAGAAGTGTCCTTGCAACACTGACCTACAGTAAAACCTCCAGATCATCAGGAAACTCTCAATAATTTCTAACTTTAACAAAATTAAGGCTAGATAAAGCATTAGAAAACATGCCATGAGCACAGACCTTAAACCAAATATTACAGCATAAAAAATGAAACTAAACTGTGCCACAGACAGCAAAAAAGAGAGACCTAAGTGTAACCCACCTATGATTTCCTGGCAGTCAGTCAGTTAGGCAAAGGATACGTACAGAGTCTGAAGCAGCAGCCTACTCCCTTACACCGCAGAGAAAAGCAAAAAAATCCCCAGAGGTGTTCATCACCATGTGACCAGAATTTCTTCGGTGGCCTCAAACATCATGATGCATATGATGTCTGCACAAAACGAGTCATGTTAGCCAGGCAACAGACGGAGATCTCTGCGCTGTCTCTGAACAATTGTCTGTCCGTCCATCCCCCCAACACACACTTCTCATGTTTAAGAAAAAGGCGAGACAAATTAACTAAACAGAGGCCAAATTATTCAGCCTGGGATTAAAAAAAAAAAAAAAGTTGTTTTTTGTTGCCTTCCTGTTTTTTTTTTTGTGTATGAAGTATTGTATTTTTACAAGTTATAATTTACATACTTAAACCAGAATAAAACTAAACATAATGCAGTGTTCTCGCCCTGTTCCCCCTTTATTTTACAACCCCTCCTCCCCCCCACAATACACAGTGGAGACTGTTAACTATTCCTGTCAGGTAAATTGGAGCTCTCACAATTTGTCAGATCATTATTTTAGTCTCTGAAATGCAGCTTTTTGGTTGTGTTCATGGTCGGATCTGCAGACTTCAGGGGCTCAAATGAGTGCTCTCCACGCTCAGCACTGCTAACACGGCTCAGGAAGAGATGCATTGTTACTCTTTGGGTGTCTGATGCAGAAATGCTAACCGTGGCCCTGACTCTCAGAGGCTCTCAGGAGCTTCAGTCCCACTCTAAGCACAGGGCTTGGTCTCCCAGATATCACTGGGAATTTACGCATAAAATCAGTCTTGCCCAGCACAAGATTGGTTAAAATAGTTCTGTCCTGCTGCAAACAGCGGAGCACTGCAGGCAGCACTGAGGAGGGAAGTAGGCCTGCAGAATTTTTATCCCAGCTGATCATGCACAGAGAGTAAACATTCACCTCAGGAGGTTTCACAGGACTAATAATTAAAAAGGGAGGGAGGCCATGGAACAGGTCAAGTAAGCAATGCGGAGCCAGGCCAGCAGGCAGTGCCAGTAGTGCTGTCCAGGCTCTGATGATGGTCTGCTGGGCACGGAGCTGTGCAGACCAGCAACTGTCCCTGTCCTGCATACAGTCTACAGCCTAAAGTTTGCTCCTCCTCTATCAAACCAGTATATTTCATTTCAATCATTATTGGAAACAGATGGTGATATCATTTTTAGTGTCTCTTTCCAGAGCAGATGCGCAAATGGAGTTCATGGGTAGTGATGATCTAACAGTATGATTCCAGTATGATCTGCAGATATTTAGGAGTCAATGGATTATTTTGAAAGAGATGGCTAGAAAAGGCTGTACACGTGCTATCTAAGGAAGTCTGCACCTCCACTAGCAACATTTCAGTGCTCCAGAAGGCATATGAAAATAAGTGGGTTTATTCCTGACACCTCCTAAAACTACAGCCCTAGCATAGTATCAGTGTTCCTACTGAAAGATCTGTTTTGCTATAAACATGAGCAACTCAGGGCTAAATTAGGAGGATGAATTATAGATGGGAAATGGGAATTTGAAATGGATAGTCTTTCTGGTTACAGACACTGGAGAATTAAAAATCCCTGTGTTTTAATTATAAATCAAACTTAGATGTGGTCAGATAGAATATTATGTTAATGACATGAATAATGAACACTATTCCCAAGACTCGGTCGTATTTCTTAGAAAAATGGCTACTTACCAACTGGTGTTTTCTGTCTACTGGGTACTGGGGAAACCATAAAATGAAAACAAAAGACTCTCCACAGTTTTCAGGAACAATTACAGACGCTATTGTCTCTTGCGGTTTTGAACTAACCCTCAGTAGGGGATATCTCAGAGACCTACCATTCATTATCTGTGTCTTAGTTTTGGAAATGCAATTCCTAAGCATAATCTGCTCAAAAGGAAACCACAAATGAAGATTGTTGCAATGCATTTTTAGGTACTTGTTCTAATTTTAAGGTTTGTATGGATTTCTGCTACATTCTTACCTCCAGCATAAATTCAGAGCAGTGAAAGTAGTCTGGGCTTACCCCAGTGTGAGTGAAATCAGGATGTTGTAAAAAGGCGTTAGTTTTTAAAATATGTAGATGCAGAATAGAGAACATGGAAATTGATAAGACAGCCCGTTTCATTAAAGTGTTGTATTATGTTCCACCTGCAGAATGGAAATGTTCTGTGCAGCAGAATAAGATGCCCAAGTCTACACTGTCCTTCCCCTGTGCATGTACCACAGCTGTGCTGCCCACGATGCCCAGGTAATTCCTGTTAATGACATGCACTCCTTTCTGAAATAGTTACTTAATATGCTGAGTAACAGCAAAATTAAATGCCTTTGCTGGAAAACTTCTGTAAAGTGAACATCCTTCTATATCCATTTAGGTCGTGAGAGGCTTGACCTACAGTAAGTTACAGCATTTCCTGTGGTGGTTTCTTTTTAGCAAATCAGAAGTACTGATTTGGGAAGGGATGAGGTAAGCTACCAGGTCTGGTCCCCTACAATCCAGGCAGAAGGTTCACTGATGGGGTCCATGGACTATCTGCTCCCCAGTCCTTCCCTTACCTGTAAACTCCATCACAATAAAACCCCATCCCACAACCTTCCTAGGTTTCTGCTTTTGGTGCTTTTCATAAGAGCGGGCTAAAATACATGGTTATTTGCAATGGTTCGCTGTTAACAAGCAATTCAAAATTGCTGTGGCAAATGTGCATTTGTGTAGTATCGCTGTACAACCAGTCTGGTAACATTTGCCTTCTACATCTCAAATCCAGGCACAGCTTCATAATTAGTAGAGACTGTTGTAAATCATGGGAGCAGTGCTGTAGCAGTTTATGACTATATAAATCCAATTGGATACTGTATAGTAAATTCCTCCAGACTGTACATTTATTATATGCTCATTATTAAGAGCCACTGTATGAAAGAGACTAAGCAGGATCTTTCACGAGGCTGTTACAACATTCCCGACATGGCCTAATGGCTGGTAGATTTGACTGGAGCTTTTCCCTAAATGTCTGTCTTAGTGGCACCCCTCATTTCCACTTATAAAAGAGTATTCATGCAGCATCATAGAAAGGGGTTTTATTTGACTTTCTCCAGAGAGTTTCATTGTCTGAGGAAAACGGCTGTTCCCTGACCAAAATCTGTGAGCAGGAGGCAGTACGCAATGGTGGAGGGACACGAGTGCACAAGTGAGTTTGCTGTACAGCTGGGATTGGAGTGCATTCATTGCACTTATTGGAGAGTAAATGGCACCCACTCATCAATTTTTGGTAGGATTCATCTGCCCTGACAATTATATACATCTGTCTAGGAGACATGTGTATCAAGATCTGATGTAGGTATTGAGAATTCTTTTTTAATCAGTAATGAGGAAGAAGTATTTCAAGTGCATAACTCATCCGATGACATGATGCCACTCTTCTTGTGTCCTGGGATGAGATTCATCCCATTCAACTTTGTATCTAATACTTTGGCATCTAGTTGATGGTAGATTTTTTTTCTCTGATGGTCTAATACATAGGAAAGAAAGTTTATAAGGTAGTTTGCTTTATTTGACCAACTAGTGCTGTTCAATTAGGTGGTAGGATGCTGGGAACATGAACCTCTTTTCTGTTTTCAGATCAAAAGAAGGACTGGTGTGCCGGTGTGCCCCAAATCTGGTCTGTTTTTCCAGCTAATCTAAACTTCAGTTGGCAAGGGAATCATCTAGATAGTCTTTATAGCTGTTGGAAACATGCTGTCCCCAGAGGGTGATCCATCCTGTTACCTAGAATGAGAAGAATTTTTCCCTGGAGATGCCTGTCTCTCTCCACTGATTATTGAGGGAGCACAGGCTTATGCTAGATGCTTACTTTTTTGACAGCTTAAGTTAAATCTCAGAAATCCCACTCTCAGTATGTAATTGGCATTTGAGGTCAGGAACTTTTTCTGTTTGGTTTTTTTTTTTTTTTAGTATCTCTGTGCTGTATTTATTATATAAACATAAATGCTTCTAGATTGATTGGTGTTGCTTCAAGCGCTCTTTGGCAGTGAACTGTTTGGCTTTGATTCTGCTCATGAGGCTGTACGCATCATGATACCAATCGGGGTTTAAAACCTTCTACAGTGACCTAGTAAGGAAGAGTAAGGGCCGCTGTAAACTCTCAGATCCTTCTTATCAAATTAAGTTCTTGCTATTCACAGTTTTCAGCTAGAATTTTGAACTGGTATTCAAACTGATAAATCCAGAATATTATCAGAATGAGCCCTTCCTGAATTGTGCTCTGTTATCTTCTCTTAACTGCTCCTAGAATCTATCTGTAGTCTATCATCTGCTACATATGATGGGCCATTAATTTGCTAGCCGGGCAGCATCTCGTTAAAAATGAGAGTCCCACTAAGGTTTACTTTTTTCCCTAATTGAATCTGTAATTCAGATAGATCTGCACCAATATTAGGCAAAAGAGGACCAGGAATCTCCTGTGATTTCAGGGTTTATTTGTGATCTGCTCTCTGCAGTGATTATGCGTATCATATTTGGTGCTCTAGCTTCGGCGGTAATGTTCGGGCCTGATCTGAATAGGAATCTCAAGCATTCTTGAACATCTTACGCCAGCTTTTCATCCCTGTGTGTCTGGCATACAATGTCTTTTGTGCAACATCCCATGATAGGCAGGAAATTCACTTCTCTGGTTTCCCTGGTTATTTTTTAATGGAACATGCCAGAGCTCTGGCCATTAGCCATCCATTGGAATTACTCTCATAAATGCTCATTATATTCCGTCACGTATGTTCCCCCTCAGTTTCTCAAGCTGCGTTTCAGAAATGAGTAGTGCTAGTCACAGGGACGTCGGGCTCTTCCTCCTGCCTTTCTGCAGGCCTGGTAGAGTGCAACTGCCCAAATAACTGCCTCCTTATTTAACGAAGCAGAGGTAATGCCAGGAGGCAGCAACTTTCATTAGAAACTGAACTTCATAACTACCTAAGTGGAGGAGCTGTTGAAGGGATTCCTTTGAGAAAAGTTGGCACTGCTCTCCCCTTGGAATTAATGTCTCCTGCATCCATAGTGACACTGGACTTGCTGACACAAAGAGATGCAGTGTTTGTATCCTGTCTCCCTGGCACCATCCACCATGAATCTTAAGTAGTTGTCAGACATATGTTCTGAAGCATCTTCTGCTCTTTTACCAGTGGTTCAATCCTATCAGCTTCTACCACAGATCCACTGCTAACTTTTTTTTTTTTAAAAACCTATTTTTTTCTAGCATTGGCAAAGTCCAGACCTTGGGTATAAAACAGAACTAGATATTCCTCCGTTTTGCAGCTCTGAAAAGTATTTTCCTGTCTGAATTAGATTCTTACCATCACACATGTGTAACCAAAAATACTAGGTTCACATTCATTGGGACTCTTTTTTACACATCAGTGAGATCCAGAAGGACATCACGTGCTTCCGAGCTTGAACTCCTTCCTTCCACCTCAGGATGCTCCAGGCACAGGCATCGTCAGAGGAGAGGTGATTTACAGAGTCAGGGAGAGAATTCACCATCACTCGTAGAGCTGCATTGGCTCTTGAGCTAGGGTGGACTTCAGACCTCCTGCCTTCTGTCATGAAAATAAAGTTCACATACAAGTTCTTCAAGCATTCAGCTGCGGCTGTCTTTTATGGCACTATTTTGGGCAGTGCCTTTGTAAATGGAACGTTTATTGTAGATTGTACGTGGAACAATTGTGAATCAAAGCACTTAGAGTCTAGTTAAAGATCTACAATTTTTGAGTACCTGCTGGAATATGTAAATCTAAGATGCGAGAAGCTTACATCAGAAGCAAAAATGCACAACTGCAGGATTTAGAAAGGGTTTCCATATTCCACTTGCTGGTTTGATTTCTCAGCAGATAAGGCTGCACACTGATCTATGAATCAGCCCATCTGGCTCTAGTATTTTTTAAGCTTGCTGCCCCGACTAAACACACTGGCTTCCAGGAATGTTCATGATTAGTAACACATTTAAGTTTAAGCTCCTTTGGTACTAAGATTTTTCTGTATCAGATCCGAACCACTTTTCTGATTACTTTCTGTTGTTCTTTAGATATTGACATAACAACAACATGCCAGGCGGTACCTATATACATAGCTGGACTAAATAGAAAGATGGACCAGATCATGTATCTCACAATGGTGGTGTGAGAACATCACCTAAAAATAAATGAGGTTATGTCTGCACGGTAGACTGCAGCATGGCTTAGTAATACCTGTATCTTTGAACTAGTTATTTTAGATCCTGGAAGCAGCTTGCAAGATGCTGAGTATGTCCATCACCTGTTGGTCTAGTAGCCATTGTATATGTAAACATGGAAGCGTATGTGTAAAATACAATGCATCTTGCACTGAACTACAACCAAAATCTGTAACCTGGGCAGCTGGAATGCTCTGGTGGAATGATTTTTTTCAGAGAAAGCACATACGAGAAACCATTTGGTGAAGAGGTTTTAGGTTCTACCCAGCTCATGCACCAGAGCTCCCAGGCTCTCAGTTCCAGTCTTCTCACCCTTGCATTCGGAAAAACCCAATCAATTTCACAAATATTTATGGGATGGCATATTGTGCCCAACTCTTCCATTCTCTATACAGTTCTTGTTGCCACCACCGACGCTTCTCATATCACTAAGTGAGAAACTCATGGCCCAGATCTCACTGAAGTTACAAGGAGTTTTAATTGCCTTAAATAGAGGTGTGAGGCCTGAGCAGGAAAGAGAAAAAAAACATATGAATATGGTAATATTAAGAGATGTTCAGGTGGTCTTTTACTGAGCAGACATTGTTTTCCTTGCTGTTAGTAAAAGAAGAGTTGTTACCTCCCGTGTAAAATGTATCTCTGCTCACCGATGCTACACCTCTGAAGTTAAAAAAAGCTTTACATCCTGAATTCCAGACTGAAAATAGACTATTATAGCAATACTCAAGATCAAGAATTTTTATTAGTAACCTGGAGAAGGACAGATTATCCTTCAAGAAGTTGTGCCTGAACCAATATGCATTGTTCAAACACCTAAGTATTTAATCAGAATTCAGAGATGGATCCAGACTTCACATACAACTTGCGAAACTTTAGAACTCTCCACTGTCCGAAAGACCAGATCTCTGCCCTACCATGAAAGATCTTCAAGGTTCTCATCTCTGACAAGTTGCAAACACAGAAACCCTTCTCCTCTCTGTATGTTAATTGGCCCCTCTACCACCTAAGTCCCCAGGCAGCAGTATTTCTTCATGAACCATCCTGCCAGAACACCCACTTTCCATCTTACCCATAAAAAGATTAGAGACCATTGGTCAGGCAGCAGTATAAAAATCTCTGAGCTTGTGATTGCCTTTCTCTTATATAATGGCGAAAGGATTAAGGAAGAAGGCCACTGCCTGCAGCCCCAGTAGCTAACACCATCACTGCCTGCTCTCCACTTTTCAGATAATGAAAAAGAAATTAAAAATAACTGGTGACTCAAACTCTCAGCAGTCACAGTACAGGAGACTACAGAATAGGTATGCCAACAGACACTGCAGCTGATAGTAAGAACTGGAGAACAACTTATTTTTACCAATTGATAAGAGCAAATTTCAAATTTCTGCAGCTCACACTTGTTTCCTGCGGAGGTACCAGAGAATTACAGAGCCGTGCTTGTTTATGGTTACTCCACCTCTACAAACAAGGTGGCTATTTGTATCTGGAATATGAAAGACTCGGAGAATGTTATACAGCACTAGAGATTAGTGAGATGCTCTAGTTTTTGTATAGTCACAACAATGGGCAGCTGTCAGATAGTTCAAATAAATTGTTTATTTGGAAGTAAATTTGATTTGGAAATATAGCGATATAGGCATTCCTGGGAGCTGTCTAATTATTTCCTATTGACGTGCGCTCAGATGATTCAGTTTGTTTTGTGATCTGCCTTTGTTACTAGCTTCGTAAGGAATGTTTGCTATCACAGCCAGATTGAGGTTATCACTTCTTTCCATTCTGCTCTTTTGACCATAAAAATTCAAATAATATATCTGTAAATCAGCATCCAAAATTCACTGAAAAAATATGTATCTTCCCACATGGGTGGCAGAATTAGAACCTCCATTCTTTGGACTCACATGATAGGATAGGATGGGCTGCTCATAATTTTTCCAAGATAACTTCCAAGAGCTTCAAAGATGCTTCAGAGAGGATTCAAAATGCACCAAAGCCCCACTCAATTTGTTTCCTTGGCTGGGAGAGTGATCGCTACAATAGTTCAACCTTAGAGCAGGAATTAAAATGGAGCAACCTAGAAAGTGTTTTATGACTCCTTCAGAGTTTTGCTGGGCAATTTTTTATGCCACTATAAAAGAAAACACAGGAAATTAAGCTGCAGAAAATATATTAAAATAATGTGAAGAGCTTGACTTCAGCCCTGGAAAGCTGAAAAACAACCAACAGCCTTTTGCGTGTTTAAACTGAAACGACATCTTTGCCTTGAATCTGTAGGAAAGTTCATACTGTCTAGATAAGGTGCTACTAGTTCCTTCAAGCAATGAGTTTCATACACTTTCTACCGTCTGACCGTATTACAGACTAGCTGTTGTGATTAACTCTGAATTACCTTCGAGTTTTTAGAGCTTAACCTGGTCCTTGAAGTTCTTTTAATGTTAAGCATTTTGTGGCTTAATATCTTTGACACCTGTACCTCTGAGAGGCACATCTGGATTTTGTTTAGAGCTTGTGTTTGCAGGTTTTGGATAGTGCACAACTTTTCAATCCAAATTTATTGTCAGCCTCAGCCACTGCTTTAAAAACAACATTGCTGCACTGTTTTTGTTGTTTTTTAAAGGGACCTTCACACATAATCTCTGTTTCTTTAAGTCGTAGGTTTATAATCACTTGGATTGTGATGCACAACTGAGGGAAAAGGCTAAATGCAGATGGGCTGAGGGTTGATCCACAGTCTACTGTAGTCAATCAACAGATTTCTATTAGCTTTGATAGGTTTTGGACTAAGCCTTCTATGAAAACAGATGCAGTTATTGACTGTGGGACTATATCCCCTCTTTAGAAATGCTAAGGACTATGGTAGAAATATGAGACAGAAGATGAAAGAGGAAACTGAAACTGCCTTTATGCCGTACCACACAGAGTAGGTGTTTGGGCCAGGTTCCAAATCTATTTAGTTCAATGGACTTCAGATCAGACCTTGATGTGACACATTCATGTAGAGTGGAAACAAAAGTAGGGGGAAGAAATTAAGCAAAGGAATTTTTAATAGGAAAGAAATCCATTTGCTCTCTTATGCTGTGCTGTAATCCCCCAAGGACTTCCAGCCACAAAGGTTATTTGAAATAATTCTAGGTGATCCCTAGAAGATAACCTTGCACTGAAACAGCGTAATAGGTTTTCTCTATCTGAGGTTCTTGTATTCTCCTAAGATGATGAATCGATGAATCAGGATTTAATTCTGATGATGAAGTAGCTCTCGAATATTTGTGGTTTACCCTTCTTGATGTGATAGTGGTAAAAACATTCACCCTTTCAGCAGCTGGTGGTTTTGACCTTGCCACAGCCAGTTTGCAATAGCGGTTTGTCCCACCATGTGCTGGTGGCACTTAGGGCTCAGCTCAGTTATCCAGCCCTGAAGCTGCACCAGGAGCAGGTCAGGGATATGTAGTAACTGAGTCAATGGTGCTGACAGGTCTCCTGCCTTTCTGAGGCAAATGTATGGAAAAGGCCTCCACAGATACTGAGGAAAGTAAATTTCTGGAAAAAACAGAGCATGCGTTATCCCAGGTCACAATGACACTTGTATTCCACAATGTCCCTTGCTGCCTAGACTAGATTCCGTGTCTTCTCTGTTCTCTTTATTCCCTCTGCATTTCACCCCTCTCACCGTGTAGCCCTAGGATACCACACTCATGCTAAGGTGGCCAAAATATGATCACAGAACATCTCCTGCACTGAAGGTCTCTTTGGGGAAGAGAACCACAGTGGCAGAATGAGGAAATCCAGATTCCCAGCTATATGCTTCTTTGCACTGGCCCTTCTTGTTCAAATGGATTAGAAGCAAACCTACTGCTGTCACTGTACCTTAATTTCACTGGAACTGCAGGAAAATAGGCAAGTGCTCTGTTATATAAAAACACTGCTATTTGTGCATGAAATGCACTGCATAAACACAGAAGAATATTATTTATGGTATCTTTTTTCCCATATAAACACGAGGATCTTTTTTAAAGAATATTTTAAAAAATAAGTAGCATCAGGGTTAGTTCACTCAACAGAGTTGTTCCAGATTTATTCAACATAACTGTGATCAAAATCTCACTGAATGTCACTTTCCAGCAAGCTGCATAAACTCTTTCTGCAGGATGCTTCCCTCACCTTTTTAAGTCTTCGGCTGCTCTGTTTTGAATTTGTAAGGATCACATTATCAACACATATTTATTTCTCCATTCCAAATATGTGTCTTATACTGAATAGCTGTTTCTTATATATAATAACCATATTCCATTGGCTTATGTGTAGTAGAGGGAAGAGCCTAACATAGAGGATTTCTGCCTGGAGGCAGGCTTCTTTATCTTTTCCTTGGAAGGTTACTAGCACTTAGATTTTTCCAGGACTGGGAAGAGCTTTGGCTGAACCCCTTGGAACATAGACATCAAGGCAGTAGGGGTCAAAGGACTCGTTACTGCTTTTTCAGAGCTCTGATCCCTTAGGTGAAAGGAGGCTCGTTCAGGTATGGTTAATCAGAGCAGCTCCATGACTTCTCACATCCATATGTGCTTATCTCACTGTAAAAATGGCTGTTCCAGCAGCAGGAAGAGGCACATACCATTTTAAAGCTGGAGAGAGGAGTTTAGCCCAGATCCCCTTGCAAAGCAAATTTCAAAGTGATTAGATTTACTGGCTTGGTGTTTCTCTCCTGTACATCGGGATGACAGAGGATTCAAACATGTTCCAACTGGCTGTGCCGTCAGATTAACTATGAGAGTAAACTGCAGTCACTCGCTCTGGGTCTGCTTCAGGAAGATGCCAGACTGAAGCCTGTGTCTTGGTGTCAGTAGGAGCTGCAAAGGAGCTTCAGATTCTCAAGTATTGTACACGTGTTCCTGTGACACAGGAAGATAAGTCGTGTGAGTTAGTAGGCAGCAAACACGCACAACTACAAAGGAGAGTCCAAACCCGCTCATCCAACGTGGTACTAATAGATCACTTGCTGTTGCTTTCCCTGTGTACACAGGGCTCCGTTAGCGTACACCATCGAGAACGAAGCGCACCACTTCATTTGTCAGGACCTTCCTTTTAGTTTAGTTTCTCCTGCATGAGGTGTAAAAGCACTACCTGCTGAAGGGAAATGTTTTGAACCAAAGCACGGCTCATGTGCTTTGAATTAATTTTCAATATTGCTGCCCTGAAATTGAAATTAAAATGTTACACTTTGTTTACTTAAGAGTCCTAGTCTCCAGAGTTATTCATGAGAAGTACTTTGTTCCAGCAGTTCCCTGGCTTCACTGGGATCCATTTGAAAGAAATGGACTAATCTATCCTGTGGTGTAAAAGATGCTGTTCACCACATGCAAGGTGGGACCTTAGGGTGTATCGTTACCCTTAACGTTTTAATGATTCTGCACTAGGAATTTTTAAAAACCAAAGATCCACAAGTCAGCCCATTGTCATGGGTGTTTGGCAAAAAAAGACAAGAACTGGTTTTGCTGCTGCCAGTCCCAGCTAGAGAGGTGACAAGGTGCATAACGTAATGGAAGCTTCCAGCATCTTATCTGCCACTCTCTCCTCCTTGCATTTTATGCTTCCAGCCCCCAGCGTGAATTGCAGTCAGTACAAGTTAGCATTTTGTTCTACATTGCTGCCTGGATTTTTTTCAACCTACTTTGTAAATGGCAACTCCACCTGCAGGTTTTTATCCAGAAATATAGTTTTCTGCACAGGAAGAAGTTATTCCATTACTGTTATTCCAAACTATCTCAGTTAGTATTTTGGGTTTCCTAGAATGAATCCCTCACAGTTGAACCTGAAGCCCATTGTGTTAGCCTTTAATATTGCTAGGAAAAACACCAGTAAAAAGACTCAATAAGCAAGAGTCATCCCTGTGTCTCTCCAGTGACTTATGTGTAAGTTACTCTAGAGAATTATTTTGCTTGTAGGGAAAAGACCTGGACTCCATGAAGGAGGAGAATTAACAATAATTGTTAACAAGCAGACCTAGGGGTATGTGTAACTCCTACTCAAGCAAACAGTTTTCCAGAAACAGGTTCAGGTCACCAAAGCGCTGCCCACTTGTGTTGGACAGTGTGTGTACCTAAGCTGATTCAGGTTTCATAAGATTTTCAATACGCAAAACAGAGAGAAGTACTGTCATGCTCTAGTCGTGTTCCTCTTTGGCATTAGAAATGTTCATGGTCTGCACACTTCCAAGAATTGTGTTTTATTTTGACGTTCATAATTGCTCTTTATGTGTGGCTTCTGAATAGTCAACCTGCAGTTCTTATGCCATTTTCAAATGTCAAGGCAACATGGCCAACCTGATTCCTGTACAGAAGCAGCATGTGAGATGACCTATTAGCTGGTGTCCAAAGACAGTTTCCAGTACCAGTATACAGCCTAGAGAGCTTTGAAGTACCTGGTGCAACTAAACTGACTTTCCTCATGTGTTCAGTAAGCAGCAATACTCACTGGGAATACAAGTGAATATGCAGGAGAGATGTCAATGCAAACAGTTGTCCCAGAGTTACAGCAGAATTCAGTTGCTTGTCTAGTGAAGAGGGTTCCAGAGCAAATCTTCAATCTCTTGATCTGCTCGTAGAATCACAGAACCATAGAATGGTTTGGGTTGGAAGGGACCTTAAAGATCATCTCGTTCGAAGCCCCCTGCCCTGGACAGGGACACCTTCCACCAGACCAGGTTGCTCAAATGCTTATATTCCGTGTTGATTCAGAAAACATTTCATAAAATCCTCTCTGGACTCAAATTCATCATCGGTTTACTTACGAAAGACCAGAGAGATTATCTGCAGAACAGTTCCCAGTATGGTACGTTTCTTAAGGCATTACACCTCATGATTAATGTCATATTGTTTAGCACTTGATTGTTTTTGTAAGGGTGGTTAATAAAACAGACAAATTGCAAGAACCAAGCCAGGCTGGGCACCTAGCATTTCTGCTTGGTGTTAAAAGCCCATCTTTTTCGGTAAATGACACTAGATGATTCTGAATGTTGCAGTTTAACAATAGTTTCTAAGTCAGTAAGCCAACAGTCCGTAGGAATTTTTAAAAATGATCTTTGCCAGATGTTCTGATACTAAAACAAGCAATAGTGAGAGTGTTAAGTACTAACAAGAATGGCCAGAATATTGTACAAGAAAGTATCTCATAGAGATGCAGTAAAAACCCACAGAGCACTACTGAGGTGCTGTGCAGGGTCCTAACAGCCTCTGCCGAGAGGGATGCAGCAGCATGAACTTTGCACACCTTCCATGGCTAATCTGTACCATCTCCATTTTGGGAGTACACTTGGTTACCACTTCAACCTATTACTGGTTGCAGACCAGTAAAACTTGGCACAACGACTTCCAGAAAGCCAAAATGCTTGGTCTCATTGTCTACAATGGCAAAGACCACCCAAAAGCAACTGATTTTCTTGTCTTGAAGGTCAGAAGTCACATCATAGATACTTTGCTGATTATCATGCCATGACTTCACTGATTCTGAGGTGATTTTGCCCGTTTGTTAGTTATCATCCTAAAACTTTGTTAGCCATTGTACCTGCACCTCCTGACTTTATCCAGAAGGATCCACATTGAAAACTTAATTGACTGTAGTAAGGCCAGGTTCCTAAAGCCCTTCCTCAAGCAAGTCACCACAATTTCCCTAAAGACAAGTTTGCTTGTTTGCTTTTCACTCCCTGTACATAAATACTTTTACGGAAGTTACCACTGTTTCAGACACCAGGAACTGCCCGTGGAATTTGTCTAAGCTATTCAAGGGATTAGTTGTAGATAATGATGCTCTTCTGATGCTCTTCTGCTCCATATCCAAGTAAGGGTAAAGCATCTCAGGATCAAGCTTTTAAACAATCCAAGAAGGAACAGAGTTGTAAACAGAAAAAGCTAAAAGATGGTGTTTCCAAAACTGATTGTGATCCATGTGACACAGCATCTGTTTCTGCCAGGAGACTGGAAAGCTCCAGAAGCCAGGAAGCCATGGTCTGTGTACATAGTATGGGTACATAGTATGGCTGCCCTCAAACCTCGGCACTTGGAAACCTGAAGTCATGGGCAGACCATCAGGAACCCAGGCAGGTTTCCATGAAAAATCTGTGATTGGAGAAGATTCCACTGAACCAGAAAATTTCCATAAAATGTCTGTGGTTTATCAGATTCATATCTAATTCACTCAGGAAAGCATTAGTGCAGCACTTCACACCAAGTTAGCATCCCTTCATGGCAAACTTTTTGCCACACTGTTTCTTCACAGGCCCTGTCAAATGGCCTGTAGTTCATGGAATACATGAATTATTCCTACATGCAGTTCTAGTTTATAGTGAACTTTGATATCAGCTATCCCTGCCCATGGCAAGGAAGGTTGGAACTAGATGATCTTTAAGGACCCTTCCAACCCAAACCATCGCATGATTCTATGTACTACAGATCTGAATTGATACAAATCTTGTTTGTGTAGATCAACAGTTCCTCCTAGTACAAGCATCCATCTCAAACATAACCTTAAAAAGTAACATTCAAGCAAGTACCAAGGCTGAATTCTGAAGGAAACCTCTCTATTGGCTTCATGGAGGCCAAGATTTACCTTGTGGTGAAAATGGTATGCTGGTGAAAATCAGCCTAGGTAGACAACAGAAGCTGGACAGAATCCTGTGTTTGGAAGAGAGGAATGCTTGGATATAAGAATTCAAGCCTAGCCACCGTAGTCTCCAGTTGCTTTTAAAAATATAATTGTTTTGAAGCGAATCCACTTTTGATACAGTTGTATTCTGTTACCTGCTTGTAAAACTTGAAAGATTTCTTCAGCCAGGTTCAGTCTTTAAAGCAACTTACAGGATAAGTTCAAATCCACAGCAAGTCACATGAAGCCTAGGTCGCACATCTTAGCCCCCTGCCGTTACCTACTGCTAAAGTTGGTGATAAATCCGTGATATCTCATAGCAATATGCTGTTATCTTGATCCCACGAAAGTCACAGGCAAACATAAACATGGCCTATCAACTTCTATATTGAAGTCTGAGCCCTCAGAGAATAAATGCCAGCCACAGAAACAAAGACGCTTCCTTTTTGATTGATGCTATAACATCTTTACCCTGTATGTTTTATATTGCTTCCACTGGCATGCTGTGAATGCCAGAAAGAAAAGCTCAGACTGAACCCAGTTAATTAAAAGGATTCACACAGATGGTTTGCCTGGTACTTTACAGAGGCAGCTAATTAAAGCAATGTTAGTCAGCACCAATAAAATGCCAGATAAGGCTTTGGGAACAATCCTGATTAGGAAGCAAGGTCTACAAATAGAGCTTTGAGCAATGCAGTATATTTGCAGTTAATTAATTAAATTCTAACATATCTTAACTAAGGCACAGAATAATGCATGCTGATATCAATATTAATGCCAAGCTTTTTCAAAGTCCGAACCTGGCACTTATTAAAACAATCCACAATGACTCTCATTTCACATTTGACAGGAGAGAATATGATATGGTGAAGGAGTCTGAACTCCTCTAATTAGCCATGATTTAAAGAGCACTAGAAAAGAAACCAAGGCAAGTCCTAGTTGTAAAAAGTCAGGCAAAGACAGAGAGAGAGAAGCTGCACCAGACAGAATTTATATTTAAACATGCAATATAAACAAAGCTTCCTTGCCGTTTTAGACAGATGCTGTGTTTGGAGAGGATCACTTGCACTCTCCAATATGCTGTCTCCGATACATGACTGTATATTCTTTTTTGCAATAATAGTAATGCGATCTTGATCTGAAAACTTCTTCTAAGCCTTACTTTATGCAACCAATTGGCCCCATTCACTTAATGTGCTAAAAGATAATAATATGCACAGGTACGTGCAGTATAGGAGCTAAGCTATAGTCTTGTTCTCTGTAATTGAAACAGACTTTGCTTGTAATTATTTCATGAAATTAGACTTCAAAATAGCAATGGAATTTAATCCCATATTCCAAAGATAGGCACGTGTACATGTGTTTTGGGCTGCATGTTATGATTTAGATGTTACAGGTCAAACTTCTATGATCATCTTAAAAGAAAAATAGATGAAGACAATTACCTACTGCAACTCTCCACTGTCATTTCCCAAGCAATAAAAATTTCACCATCTTCCTTCCCTTATTTAGAAGCCACAGTATAAAGGCATTTGGTGATTTCATAGCGATCTGAGCCATGTGGCATATACCATGGTAAATCTGCAATAAAATTTATTCTCTTCATCCAGGACTCTGAAGAGTCATGACCAGTCATTCAAGTATTGGTCCTTGCAAATGTCTGACGACAGGCCAAACACTGCTTTTGGACAGGCATCCCACATGGGCACAGCACTGTCCTGCAGAGGCTGCATGAACAGGGCCTCATCTCCAGACAAGAACCATCTGTATTATCCTGTCATTTCTCCTTTCACTTTCATTTCTTTCCAGTTCTACTGCTTTTTCCGGTTGCCCAAGGGGCAAGGGGATAACTAAGGGTTTGGCAATCTCTCAGCTCTCCATGAGATGACTCTCAGGAAGCCCAAGAAACTGTGGTGACATAAGTTTCAGGAGGTCACAGTCCAGAGAAGTGCCTGAATTTGTCACTTGAAGTTTTGCTGATGACTTTCAAAGGATTTGTCTTAATTAGAACATACGTCTTGCCATTCCAGAATGTATTACTAGCAAACCATACAGAAAGTGCTAAAAACACTGCCAAGCACAGGTATTGTCAAAGCTCTGTACTATTTATAAGATTTTGGAAAGGTACCATTAGACACCCTTGATTGCACTGAAATAATGATGTGTTTGGTGCTTCAGAAGAGGAAGTACCAAAGGAGGAAGGAGAAAATACCATGTCTGTCTTGAAGAGAAATGATATGTCAGGCAAGGAACCCTAAATGGCTAACTTCTGCCGTTCTCCTGCAGAACGTTCTTTGCTGACCCGTTAGACTCTCAGATACTGTAGTACATCTATGTTCCACAGCCAGATTTGACATTTACCATTCAAAATATTACTATTTGATCGACCAGTGTTACTAAATAAATGCTTTTATGGAAAACTCTAAATGTCAGTTTTTAATGCCAGTGCATGCCACAGAAGACTACTCTTTCAGTTGAGCTCCCGGCTGAGAAATGTGCATTCTGTGGTGGTACAGTTTCACAAAAAAACTCCTCAGGTTTATCTGATAGATAATGAAAGGGGGCTACAGCAAAACCTGAATTTTCAGGTAAGGTTTCTTTTACATGAAAGCCCAAACCCACTGAATGAAATTTCAGCTGCATTCCTAGAAATTTGCAGCGATTCAGGCTCCAGAGAACAAACACTCCACTGTTACTTCCATCGAGCTCTTGTTCAGAACGTCTTTTCCCATGCTGAGATGCTAAATTCACATGAATGTAAGTGTAGAGTGCCAGATTCACTGCCCAACAGGTATCGAGTGACTTACATTTCATAGGTAAAGTACAATCCCTTTGCGCAGTTTGTCAACTGCTAACAGTTAAACAATCTAGGGGATGTTTTAACACGAGGTATGGATGGCTTTATGTCTTAGAAGAAAATATAAGCCATGTGGTGCAGAACTCGATATGACTTTGCGTTGAAACAGGAGGTTTCAGGGTCGAATTGACACTGCCATCTTGTGTGTTTTGTCATATGCAGAGTTCTGCAAACAAAATGCACTCATTTGCACATCTGACATTAAAATGCATGTCAGAGAAAAATCAGCTTTGGGTGGCTTTTGAGGTCTGCCTTTGAGAAGTTTTGCCCATTTTGAAAACCGCAGCAGCAACGAATTGTGAAGGCCGCTAAGAACACACACTTGCACAGAATCATAGAACCACAGAACGGTTTGGGTGGGAAGGGCCCTTTAAAGCCCATCCAGTCAAAGCCCCCTGCAAGGAGCAGGGACATCTCCAACCAGACCAGGTTGCTCAGAGCCCCGGCCAACCTGGCCTTAAATGTTGCCAGAGATGGGGCAACCACAGCCTCTCTGGGCAACCTGGGCCAGTGTTCTACCACCCTCACAGTAAAAAAATTCTTCCTTAGATCTAGTCTAAATCTGCCTCCTTTCTATTTTAAAACCATTACCGCTTCTCCTATCGCAATAGGCCCTGCTAGAAAGTTTCTCTCCATCTTTCTTATATTAACTTATTAATTGGGACAGTCAACTCAAAGTGCGAATTACTAAAATTCAGCAAAAGAGCAGCATAAAAATATCACTTATACTTTGTAGCATGGCAAAACTTGTCCTTTTATAATAAAGAGAAATGAGGGAGAAGGGAAGCTTTTCCTCCCCTGTATTTGTGATATCGTGAGTTGTCAAGAACTTTTGCATTAAGTGTTCATTTCTCATTGTTTCCAGAAGACTCCCTTTTCTCAGTAAGCAGCAAAATCACCGGGAAATCCTGTGAATACAATGGCACCACCTACCATCATGGTGAAATGTTTGTGGCAGAGGGGCTTTTCCAAAACAGGCAAGCAAACCAGTGTGCCCAGTGCAGCTGCTCAGTAAGTAACATGACTTGACAGAGCCCTGCTCTGTCTATGCTTCATTTCTCCTTTCTAGAAGACATGATGCTAAAATATAAACAATACATAGCAAAGGTTGGGCATTGAGAATTAATGCTGAAACTCATGAGAGCGCTCAGAGCCAGCCTGCAGCCCCTGGTAAATGGCAGGTTACCTCTTACTTAAACACTGTGGACAAAGCTTACCCTGTCAAGCGTCTGCTGTAAGTGAACTTACAGCGCAGAGCAGCAGGTAAAATATTGCTGCTTGGCATATGTAGAATATTTCACTTCAGCCTGACTGGAAAATATAGCACTAATCCACCGCCTGAAACTGAATTCGTTTGGACTGAGCTGATAAGTGAAGAGCCCCCCAGGCTGGGAGTGGACAGCTCTGTAAACTGGCACTGGGCCACGGAGCCATTCCTGAGATGTCACCAATTCAAATCCAGTATGTTTGAGCAATCACCCAGTGACTCTTCAGAGCCAGTGTCTGAACCAAAACATCCCTGTCAGTCCAACCAGTAGCTTCAGTATCAAATATCAGCAATTCCGGACCCCCTCTGATCAAATCGGCACCATATTCTACGCTAATTACAAATTCAACTGGCCAAGTACTGAACAGACTTTATGACTTTTAGTTACTGCTGAGCTATTCCTCCAGTTCAATGGTAAGACACAACAGAGGAGAGCAGGGAGGAGAATTTACACTGGATGATTTTAGTACCAACAATGTCAGGTACATTTTCAGCCTACAATAACTGCAGTTCTTCTCACGCTTTTTTACCTCTTCCCTTTTCCCCCTGTTTTTTTAAAGAAAGGGACCTTCCTCTGTGTGACAACAATTTTTTAAAAAGCTATTCAGACTTTTCATTGGTCTAAATTTCTACTTTTGCATACTAGAGTATCATTTATGTAAACACACATACTAGATTTAAGCATGTCCATAAAAAATGCATATACAGTACCAGATAAATTGATGACTGCTTCTAAATTCTTCTTGTGTTTTACTGGCAGGAAGGAAATGTGTACTGTGGGTTGAAGACTTGTCCCAAATTAACTTGCTCTTTCCCAGTTTCTGTTCCGGAGTCCTGCTGTCCAGTTTGCAGAGGTAAGTTCAAGTACAACCACAGAAGGACAGGCTCTGAATTTACTCCTTCCCCTGTGAGAGCCCTCTCTGTGCACCAGCACTGTCACTCCGGACACTGCGAGTTTCCCATGTACTTACAATCCAGTGCATGCAGGGAAATTAAAACTCAAATTCCAGCAGCTTTGTTTTCCTAAATTGAAACAAGGAGAGAATGCACTGATGATAAAGTTGCATCCCCATCATCAGATGACATATTGAAGTAGCTGCCATTGCTCTGGGTAGGAAAGCTTTCCAGTAAAAGATGAGCTTCTGTCTGACAGGTTACCAGACCGCTCAAGTTGCTAGAGATAGTCCAGCACGCTTTGAAGGAACACGTTCCTGGATAGAGGCTGTGTAGTCATGTCAGTGCAGCAAGCTGTCTAAGCTACTTAACCTGCAGGGATGCAGTGGTAATTAACACGCTGAAGTTAACCACGCTGAAGTTTAGGTAGGACCTAAACTAATCTCTCGACAGGGCAATGCTGTGTGCTGCAGAAATACATCAGCTCAATCAGAGCAAGGATGAGGATCTCTAAGCAGTACTCCTTTGCATGGAGATTGTTCCTTATTCTTTGCTGCTTTGCCATGTTACTCCACAGAATCTTTACAAATCTTGAAACATTTTGCCAGGCAAACTGCTTATAAAGCTTTCTGATCTCAAGCAGGCAAGGTGAAAGTCCTGGCTTCCTATGGTGACATACTGTTTTAAGAGTAATACACTGACAGTTAATTAAAGTGAATCCTTGCTAATCATCTGATTCCTGGTATCTGTTCCCTGATAGTTATTTGAGCTCTATTTGAAACCAACCTCTTCCGGTTACAAAAATCAAACTGACTTTCAAGGTACAAAGTATCAGATACTGCTATGCTGTAAGCCACCCTTATTCTGGAGAAATAATTCACTTCAGCCAGAGAGAGTCAGTAATGAGAAACGAGTTCATTAGAATTTCCATATAAGAGGTGAGATTGAATTGAGTAGAGATGCAGCACAGATTTTTTAATGTATTCCACTGTCTACTACTCTTATTTTAAAATGTTAAATAGATCATTTATCTTGTAATCAACTTTGTCCTTTTCAGTATGGCATAAGCCGTTTTATCTCCCCTCTGTGATTCTTATGAAATGCAAACCTAAACAAAATGTTTGCATCAAGATCTAGCACAGCTCATGGGGAGGAAACTGTGAGTCAGTTTCTGCTCCATGCATGGCCAAATATATTAAATAATATATTAAAATTTGCTGATTTTCCTATTCATCCCTCTGCTACTGACTAGAGATGGCTCCAAGCACTATGGTTCAGCTGCTGATTTACGTCAGGATCCAGCTTCCTCCTAAGTTCAGGAGAATGTTCTCATAAACTGCATAGAGGATGAAATACTAATACATAGCATTACTGCATACTCATACATAGTATGCTGTCCGGTAGTGGATCCATGATGGATCTGATGGAGTTAAATGTGGATGAGTTAACTCCAGAACTGGAGGCAAACCTGCATCAGCAGCACGGCTCTCCCAAGCCAGTATGACACACTACTGCTGCTGCAACAACTATCCTGCTTCGAGGGCCCAAGCCCATGATCTGTGCCGTTCACATGAGGCTCCTGATGTGCTGGTACGGCTCTGCATTCCCGTGCAATGCTTGGCACAACTAGAGCTGGGCTTTGAGCCCCTCACAAAGCAGTCTTATCTGTGCCTGTATCTGAATTCCAAGGCTGGGATAAATTCCAAGCTCAGCTCCACACTAAATGGTTTCTCCTGTTTTTGTACAAGTTTTCCAAGAATCAGCTATCAGTTCAAGTTCCGTGGCTTGTCTTATCAAGGAACACCTCTAAATAAGTCTCTAAAAACTTCTTAAAGCCACTTTCTCTCTCTAGCCTGAACTGATTTTTCCCTGGCATAATTTGCACCATAGCTTATGCTTAGTTGTGCTTGTATTTATGAAGTTGTCTTTACAAAGAAAACAGCTGGACACTGCTCCTGAACAGAAACTGAGACTTTCTTCATTCCAACTTTCCTTTCCATGAATCACATGTTTGGCTGGGAGGAACCAGAGCCTGGCTCTGCGAGTCCCTCACATTCATTCTCAAAAGCATTCACTACTTCTGCATCACGTGCACAAAGTACCAGTGCTCTAGCAAAACCTCTTCTCTTTTAAAAGACAGGTCAGAATGTCCATACTTTGTTAGGACTGTCCTTAGTGCTGTGAGCCTTATTCTGCAGTACTTTTATTGGCCTGATTCAAAAAAGCAGTCCTGAACATTTCATACCCTCTACCTGCAAATGTAGGATCCTATGAGCTTAGATGGGATCTGGTCTTAGTGGGCCAACCTCTCGTACGTCCTGCCCTAACTCATTGTTATGTGTGCCTGGCTTCCTGGAAGAGTTGCTGGTTTGTGTCTAATGAGTCATGCGCTGAGCACGGCCATCACTTCTATTTATGAAACAGTTGGTCTTTGACAAACAGATGAAAGCATGTCCCTGGTTCATCATCGTACCTGGGGGGGAATCGTGACTTAGCGATTTTTATTAAATGAAGCATAAATAAGAGGGAAAAAACAACCACATAGATATGGGGACAGGAAATTTGCAGGATGAAATATGGCTTACATTTTCTTGATATATATAATACAATGTTATTTATTAATGGCTACAGTCTCAGAGCTGACTACAAAAATGTAATCCAGGATTCAATTCTCACTCAAGTTACATGCCGGTTGAGCAGCAGTATCTGTTCTTGTGGGCTCCCTCAGCCCGCAGTGGGTGGAAGGTCACAATTTAGCCTTTCTCTGTGAGCTAAGCTAAGTCTTGTCTCCTCACCTTTGCCTGAAATCACACAGCAAATGGTTGCTGGAAATTACCTTGCCCATAGCATCTCGTTAAGCCACATAAATCTGATAGTAAATCTTCGTCTTGAGTTTGCATAATGTTTGGGAAGAGATCTTCCTTTTGTACTCTACAGAATCCAGTACAATCAAGTCAGACTACAGACTGATGCTTCTAGACACTGATGCAACCTCCACCCTAAATGTAGCTGTAAAGCTGGATGAAACTTTTCCCCTAAGTATCTCCCAAGGTGTTGCACAATTACTCCCCTAACTGATACTGCTCTGCATCACGTACAGGAGATGGAGAATTATCATGGGAACATTCCGATGGAGATATCTTCCGGCAGCCAGCCAACAGGGAAGCCGTAAGTGTGACCTACAATTTAAAGACATATTTCTCTGCTGTGCTGTGCATGCCCGTACATTGGGGAAAAAGATAAAAGGATTATAACAGGTCTGAATACCTACTGCTTCACCCTGGGTTCTGTGAACCTAGCCTAAAGTAGGTTTATTCCACTTCTGCAAACCCCTTAATAAACTCAACCCGAATTCTTGAATAACACTGAATTATAAACTCCCATGAGCTCCTGCAGGCTCTGGATTTGGTCTTTGCTGTATATGCTCTAGAGAATAAAATTCTACAGTATTTTGCTTGCTGTGCAAGCATCACTTTTAAATCATAATCGCAAACACTTATTTCCCAGTTGACATATACAGATATATATATTTACTTCAGGGGCTTCGCTACCTCTGGGGCGAGAGAATCCATTAACAACTTACTCCTCAAGAGATTATTTTTATAACACCATTTGGAGTGAATATGAAGAGCTTTTAAGCATTAGGTGCACTACCTAAATACATGAACAACGGGTCATTGGATTAGTAAGAAGAATAAATAAAATAACTGCTGTAATATACTCTATTCCTTCATGCCCATGGGTAATTTGGAAAATAATTCTCTGAAAACAACCAATGTTTTTGCTCTAGAAAACATGCTGCACATTACTACTACTAATAATAATAATAATAATTTCCTTTGCAAATAAAATGCGACTTCCCAGTCTGTAAGACAGATTCTAGTAAGGTTCCGCACAGTCTGTGCAAGGCTAATGCTGGCCTTGCATGAGAGTTTAAAGCTGCAAGCAAACAAGAAGCTGACAGTCATTCTGGACGTGCTCTGCCACTGGAGCCCCAGTAAAAAGTAATTTTGATGAGAAAAAAATAGACAGTCTTACAATTCTTCTCATCTAATCTTAAAGTAGAGTAGACATCAGTACAGTGGATATTAGCTCTGAAGAGCATTTTTAATACATGGAGTGAAATAGGCTCTTCTGGATTGTGATTCATCTCCTCAGGTCAGGTTCTGAAATTGCCTCTCTGTCCATTGACTTTGTTAGCGACCTCAGACGACCAGCTTAGATAAGACACCTACAGTGACATATACGTCCTGGTGAGATGAGTTACAACTGCAGATGTGTAGATGACTTCATTACCATGTTAACTATCTGCAAACCCTGAATAGCCTTTACTTAGTATGGTGCCATTCATTCCATTTAATGATGTTTGATGGCAGTAGCAACACTTGTTGGCTGTGTTAAGCTTCTAGTACAGCCTCTTTCCCCATGTTGATTTGAATAAGACATTTACTTTCTTGCTCTCTTTCTGTCTCCAAACAGAGACACTCATACCATCGCTCCCACTATGACCTGTCACCCAGCTCTGCGAGGCAGGTAGTCAACATTCCACGATTTCCCAATGCCAGGAGTAACCGTGGAGTCCTACCAGATCCCCAGCAAGCTTCAGGAACAATAGTACAAATCGTCATCAACAACAAGCATAAGCATGGACGAGGTAAAGACAAGTACTTGTTACAGTATTAGTCTGGGTCAGGAATCAATCACCTTCTCAAAATATACAGCAGAATCTTGGAAATTCACACTGGTATCAAGAGACTCAATGCAAATGAGGGAGGCAAAAAGCAATAAAGTATAAGGGACACAAAATTAGCTCTTGACTGAGATCAGTTGTGCCTACGCATACAACAATGCATTTCAGTCTGCAAAGGCACCACGCTGTCATTTGCTCTCTGAGTTACTTTGTGGGATTGTGCTGCGTAATTCTGAGAACACAGGCAGCAGTTACCCAGGAAGTGTGCAATTTGTGCCCTAAAGGACACCACGGTGCCTTCAGGCTGACTAACTTGCTCACACAGACTTGTCCAGTAGGAAATTGTTGGTGGTTATTTTCTATTTTGTAAACAGCATATGTTTAAACTGCCCCACAAATCCCAGACCATAAAGCTTTGCCATAGTATCAAGAGGTTTTCTGCCTTCAAGGCTCAGCAAATTATTCTCAAGAAAGACAGTATCATGACTTCCCCTTCTGAGACACTGGGATGCAAGGGGTGCTTGTCCTCCTCCATGACTACTACTGGAGGCAGAGTAGGCAGTTAGCCTGTGCTGGATGCCTGAGCTGTAAAGAGGCAAAGTTAACCAAGGTAACGAATCTCACTCTGAGAATCCTGTAGCGCCTTCTGATAATATCTGATAGGATGTCTGACATTATGGGGACAGCAGAACTTTGAGCCCATATGGCAAACCTTATCCACACATGACTAAGCCATATTCCTGTTGCATTACAGGAAGGACAAAAATAGAAGGAAAAAATCAATTCTCCAGTTAGCGAGGCAGCAGGTTTTGTACAATAAAAAGAGTAGGATGCTCAGTTCTCACAGTGGATGTACCTCAGTGAACAGAGGTCTGCAGGAATGGGCCATAAAAGAAGCCATAAAAGAAATAGCTGTAAAAATGCATGTTCAGAACAGCATCCATCCACAAATACCAGTCAGTGTGCACTTAGAAACTACCCACAAAGAGTTAAAAGCCTTTGTATTAGGGCCGACTAATCTTTTAAGGTATTAACTAACAGAAGGAATGTTGGCCATAGGATCTTTATTATCCACCTGAACAAGCATGAAAAAACATTCAGATCATGCCACTGTTTTATGCTGAATCTAGGAGCAGGAATCTCCAGGCAGTGCAATATCTTTGACATGTAATTCACACATGAAGACATCATCAAAGCAATTTCTAACTGATTTGTTTCAGCAAATAAAGGGCATACAGACGAAGAGCATATTTCTGGGTGCAGTATATAGTAACTGCCGCAACTTCAGACACTCACTGCCTGGAGAGTGTCTGAGAGATCCCCACGATGGAAACAGGAATGCTGACCATGTATTTTCTTTTGTTCATGTGCAGTTAACAAGTGTTTTATTAATTAATGCACATGCCCCTTGAGACGCATTTCAACAAGTTAAAAAATAAACACACAACAATTCTCCTGACATGCAAATACTGTGCAGTTGCATGGATTTATCATTCTAAATACGGATTTATCATTCTAAACATAAAGAACACTAAGAACAGGGCATCAGGGAACTAGAAATTATTTGCCATATTTTGGTTTCTATTGGAGGCTTCATCTGCTACCTCTGAGTAACTATTTGACTGTTCTGTGCTAAAAAACCCTTAAAATAGACAGAATACGTATCTATGCAATGTCATGTGTTATCTCTTCCCTTGTCAGGGAGAAATTGTGAAATATTTATGTCTATAAAGGATTTGCAGAACTCTAGCTGGGGAAAAAAATTCCATATAAGCATAAACATAACCAATAATATAGTATTTAAGCATGTAAGAAACTGTAAGCCGCTGAGTACTTGCTAGTTTTCTCATTTATAGTTTTTTCTCCCATGTTCTTAGTATACAGATAATACTTTATTTGCTTTTATTTGAGAAACAAAACTCTTTCTTACCTGTAAAATAAAAACATGGCTTAAGAAAGAGTTAAAAAGTAGCAAATTATAAGCCAAATGATAGCATAACCCCATGAAAGACAATACATTGCAAAGAACACTCCCCATAAATCTCAGTAACTCAGTAAAGTATAAGCCAGTTGGTCACATCTGTTACCAGTTAGATGTAAATTTCAGATTACAGATAAAAATTAAATTGCTTTTGAAAGTTACAGGCAAAATAGGAACATATTTTACAAATAAAAGCATTAATAAAAATGATGGCATATTAAAAGAATTGGAAATATTTACAACATATCCCAGCTTCACTTCAGTTGCTTTTAGAAATCAAGCAGTGCCCTTTCTTTCACCTTGTTAGGATTAGTTTGCATTTTTCTTTGTGTTTATAAAATATTTAAAAAGAAAAGAGTAAGGTTTATAGGACAAATGCAAACATGGTGTAAAGTGACATAATTCCCATTAACTGCCGGGTGACCCAAACTGGCTTCCACCAGGAATGGATTTTTCCACTCTCCTTGTGTCAGCTGTATTTCTGTCTCCCAGAGGCACTGATGAATAAATACTCTGAGCTGTTTAGATGCTATTGGAGTGAAATTTCAGTCCCATATGCATCAGACTCATTTTAAATAGCGAAACTTAAAGTTAACAAGCAGAGAAATGGGCCAGAGACACTAACAAATTATGTAGAGACACTGCTTGAAACAAATGTGCATGAATCAAATGAATATTCGTAGAGCGGTCACCAGTGAACATACCTTTTCCAGTTGTACTTTTTCTTCCTTTTCTCTTCTTTCGTAGTTTGTGTTTCAAATGGCAAAACATACTCACACGGTGAATCTTGGCATCCTAATCTGCGGGCCTTTGGAATCGTAGAGTGTGTGTTGTGCACCTGCAACATCACCAAACAAGAATGTAAGAAAATTCATTGTCCAGAACAGTATCCCTGCAAATACCCTCAGAAAGTAGAAGGAAAATGCTGTAAAGTCTGTCCAGGTAAAACAAAGTTGATCGCAGACCACCTTTTTGCTGTGCATGTGAAGGGGCTTGGCTCAAGCCTTCTGGTCACAATAAGAGCTGAGGAAAATGGCAATAGCTCTGCCCCTCGTTTGTGCGTGCGGGTGTCTCAGTGTGAGACGGGCAGAGCTGGTCCTCAGCGGGGGGCTCGCTGCCTGGGGCACAGCCGTTCTGATCAGTCACTGCCTTCTCACTACTGTTAGCATGACTTCCTGACACTCATTTCCAAAGAGAGTATTACAGAAATGTAACAGAAAGTTCATTACTGTCAAAAGATTCTCCCATTCTTCCTTCACTGCAGTGCTCACAGAACTTTCAAATTATTTTCTAGCTTGTGAAATTTGCATGGAGATAATACCATTCCTGCTTTTTAAAATGCACCAGAGGGATTCAAAACCCCTGATGATAAACTGCTTGGTGTCAGTTATGTAACTTAATCCTTAAAATAAATACTAACTTATCACAAATTTAGCATTGTTTCTATACTGCACTAATGATTAAACTTGTGTAGACATTACTTACTAAAATCAATGCCTACAACTGGTGAAAAATCTGCTAATATGAATCTGCTGATGGTCTGCCAAACGACCAGCTGTGTTGCATATGATACACAGGTTAAAGTGTGCAGTTCCCTTCTGTGCCTTTAAACTTCTTTTATAATCTGTATGGCCCATTTCTGTGTTTGTTTGGTGATGCACTGGGCAGAAATGCTCTGAGGAAATGAGTTGTTCAGTCGTACACAGAAATCCTTCATAGAATGCACACACTTTTCTCTTGCTTGCCTTGCTTACTGGGAAAAAGTATGATGCAGTGGCAGTAGGCAGGCAGGAGGTGTGCATCTAGATCCTTTTGGATACTTGTGATTCAAAGATCCACAGCTTTGATGGGGCTCATTTGAGATGAGAACAGTCAGAAAAACCTGGACAACAGGCTTCAGTAGAAAATTTAATTGCAAAAAGAAAGTTACTATCTTTTTCTTTGAGATCCTAAGTGACAATTTTTAAGAAGGCTGAACTTCTTCCTACAGTCTGTCTAGTATGTGTGGAGATGTATTAATTATTAGATTTTTCCACAAACAGTCTGAGTGTCTGAGTTGCATCATCTCTCTTACATTCTTGTCCAACTTCCAACTACCAACAGAATAATTACAATTTCTACTCATATATGCTCTATGACTCTACCAGGTGGGCAAGAGACAATGTGCACTGTGGCTAGCCCAGGCTTGCACTGGCCAGTTGGCTGCTGCCGAGCAAAATGCAAACCGTGTAGGTTCTACCTGCCCTTTCCCTCAGCAAAGCATTAATTTGGGTCTCTTCACTCCATCCAACCACCAATTTTCATTTGGTTATTTTATTACCTCTGAGACTTCTACCATTATTTCAAATATGCTTGAAAAGTGGACAACAGGTTCAGAAATCATGAGGAGTCTCACAAACTACTTTTTTCAAGCAGCTCATTTCTTTATGAAACTGGATTATAAATACAAATACTGCCTTGCCACCATAGACAGGCCATCAGAACCTAGCAGAACAGAACACTGTTAAATGTCTGGGGCTTGGCTGGAGATGGATTTGAGTGGCCAGAAAGCGAAAATTCTACTTCTAAACTAAACCTGCTTGGCTATCAGTGCCAAGTAAGCTCTGGAGGACTTGATTACAGCTGTAGTATGTGTTTTGGGCTTTTTTTTAAACAGAAGAAGTGCCAAGTCAGACCTTTGACAACAAAGATTACTTCTGTGGGAAAGAGACATTTCCCGTCTATGAATCCATTTTCACAGAAGAAGGAGAAACCATCAGAAAAATTGCAGTAGAGACTGAAAAACCACCTCAAGTAGAAATACATGTGTGGACAATTAGAAAAGGTGAGTTGAGCAAGTTTTTTTTCTTTTTTTTCGACACCCATAATGGTCTAGAATGTGGGCCAAAAATGTGTTAAGGATGGAAACAATACCTTTTACTAGACTAATTGGTAGAATTAGAAAAAAATAGAAAAGCATTCAGAAGCCCAAGCACTTCTGCAACTCCTGAACTTTTAATATAATAAAAATTATCTCCAGCCTCCTAAAAATCCTATCTACTTAATCTACTTAAAGCAAAAAGCATGTCCTCAAAGGAAACCCTCAGATAGTCCAGTTGTTTACACAGGAACGATACATCTCTAGAACGCATATTAAAGCACAAAGCCAAGCCCAAAGTGTGAGTAGAAAAGATGGCACAGAGGATCAGATGGTTAATAACTACCGTGTGTGTTCAAGAAGCCACAGAGCCTTGTGATGATTTGACAGTGATGTTGCCTGCTAGCTCATGACAGGCAAAGTGTCTGACTGCAAAATGATACTGTTTTTCTCACAGACACTGGGATTTTGGCTTCTGTTGTAATCTTACATTTACTCATACTAAGAAAGGGTTCAACTATGTTGGAAAATAATTGTCCAATTCTCACACCTCTCACAAACTCTCTGCAGTTATAAATCCACAGAGGGATTTACAGGGAGTAGCAAAAAAACAGGAGACTGGCAAACAGAATAAAAAATAATAGTCTGAAAATCAACGTAATTGGTAAGGATTATTTCACCAAGTGACTCAACGTGGCAGTAATTCTACATAAAGGCAGGATAGCAACCCAGGTTTAGAATAACAGGCACATTTCCAGTATCATGCACTTCTCATTTCTTTGCTGAAGGGATTCTGCGTCACTTCTATGTTGAAAAAGTGTCCAAGAGAGAATTTGAAGAACTTCCTTACTTCAAGCAGATAACAAGGACAACCCCCAGTAAGTAAAATTCTGACCTCTTCAGGTTTCTATTCTCCATGTAATCATAGCCTTGAAAAACATTCTTTTACACAACACAGTCAAACAGATGTACTCACTTTTTCTCCAGTACATGGCTCCGATATTTTATAAGTTTAGATTTAAATAATCAAAATACAACAATTTAAAATCTAGATACATATAACAGTAGTCCATGACCATGCTGCCTTAGTCTCCTGTATTTTGATAAAATACAAGACAGGTTCTCCTACATACATGTATGTTATACTTGCAAGAAGCCTTTCCTGTGTTCTTAACGATATCTCCATTACTAAGTTTTGTCTTCTGAAAGGACAGGTAATTCTTTTATCACTTTTGACTCAGTTTCTTTTTTGTATTTCATCCAGCTTGGGATCCGACACTTAATTTGATAGTTGAATTAAGATACAGACATTTTTAGTTCCCGGTTCTTTTGCATAACAAGCAGTAATTTTTTTCTGAGGTCTCTAATTAGGCAAGGAAGTATTTTTCCCAAGAATAATATATTCTTGATAGTACAGGCTTAGTGAGAAACAGACAGCTTTTCATATTAGATGTTTCTTAATTTTTTGCTGTCAGCCTTCCGTAAGCTTGTCATTGTTATCTGTAAGGTAGTATTCTAGTTACCAGGACAGTGGGCATTTCTATGAATATTATCAGGAATGTACAGAAATATTAATATCCAGCAAACAGTGTTTGTCTTACTCACAGGTAGGCAGAATTCACAGTGCATGAAACACTTAGACTTGTTCCTTCCCAACTGTTAAATACTTTGGTTTACCAACAGAGTTAAATTTTCGCATTGCTCTGTCATAAAGCAGAGTATCCAACGTCACAAATGGTTGAATAAATAGAGTCAACTTACAGTACTATTTAATTAAAGAAAGGAATAATATTCTTGTCCTTGTTTATTATTTTTAACAATGTTATTTTGCATGGAATATGTTACGTGATTGTAAGATACTCTGAATATTTTCCATGGGAGGATGGACGTTCTCTCTTTAACAATTGTGAATCAGTTGATCTGCAGAGTGCTTGTAAATGTCTTCAAAATTCCTTATGACCTTTTCTAAGTCAGTATCTGTCTCCTTTGTATTTTTGTTTTCAGGCCAGTGGAAAATATTTAGCGAGGGAGAAGCTCAGATCAGCCAAATGTGTGAAAGCAGAGTCTGCAGGACTGAGCTCGAGGATTTGGTAAAGGTTTTGTACCTTGAAAAGTCTGAAAAGGGTCACTGTTAAGGGAGACAGCACTGGAGGGAGAAACACAAGAAAACTTATGAAAACTTGGATCTGCAGCTGGACTGCAGGCTTATTTTGCTTAAGTCAACAGTTGCCCTAAAAACCAAAACTATAATGCAGTAATTATTCACATCATGCACAGCGAATTTGCTGCTTTATGTGTAGTGGTCTGTGTCAACCGTTCAAATATCTCCTCCAAAAGACTAGGAGGCTCTGTGTTACTGGTGGGGGAAGGAGAAAGAGAGACTGTACTTTCCCAGAGTTGCATTTCTTTACAAGTTGAAAAGAGAAAACAGAACATTTTTACTATTATTAGGCAAGATATTCAAACTAATGAAAAGAAGGACACCTAACAAATGTGCAGGAGCTACGGAGAGCATTCTTTCCTCTGCTGAATTTATACCATTCCTGGTATTGAAATGGCTCATGGATTTTAGTAGTGCAGGAAAAATACAAGTGGTATGATACTTGTGTTGGAGACATAAAAAACAGATTTAAACTAACAAACTCCTAAGCAGCCTGCCTTTGGGATGATGTCTTGTAGTTGAGCAAACTGAGTCCATAAACTGAACAGCAGGTGTTAGTGGCAATCACTATATTTTTGTAGCAATTTGAGCAAATGTTTGCTTTTAAGTGGTTTTCACTGTTTCCTCCACCCACTTCTCTAAAAAATGTGAAGTGTTAGCGCCCTATCACAGCCCTAATAACTTCATTCTTCTGGGCCCTATTAACACATGGTCTTGGCTGATAAACTGCCTTCTAAAGTGATGTGGCAGGTGGTGAAATACTTGCAGTACTTTTAAAACACCTAGAGGGTTAAACCTCCCGATTAATAACTCCTTAAGAGTTGCAACAGTGCTTAATTTATTTTTTCTGATTTGTTACAAACCTAATCTGCATTTTCTGAGGATGACCTCTCAATTCTCACGCTTCAAGGACAGCTCTCTCCCATGACAAACGCCAAACAGCTACAGCAGGCCTTTAGAACACAGCAGCTCTGTGAAAACTGTTATCTTTGTGAAAAACAAATCTGAGAGATTCTGTTAAGTGTAGCGTAGCATGTCTACAGCGTGTTTAAGAAAGGTGGTTCTCATCTGCAGAAAAAGTAGAAGTATAATTTTAAAAATGTTTTCTCTGAAGAGTCACCAAAATACTGTACAGCCCTGTGGCTGCAATGTTGGATTAAATCCCAAGAAGCAAGTTACTCTGCCTACTTTTGCTCCCATTTTCTACTCCACAAGCAGGCAGGAATACTGCTGTTCAAACACACACTAGGAAACAAAGCTTTATGGAAATAGTCAGAGCCAGGGGCTGGGTCTTCACGGGGAGTGAAATCAGCAGTGACAGCAAGGATTTGGAGGTTTGTCGTTCTGCCAGTGACAGCACTCCAGGGTGTACCCATTTCTAAAGGGACGGAGGTGTGAGAGAGCTCGGTGAATGCCAAAAGCCAGTTTCAGGCAGAGCTCCGCCATCTTGAGGGGATCTTTGTCCTGAGCAGCAAACCCCGGCAGCCTCCCTCTCCAGCGCAGGCCTCGCGGCCAGGCTTCCTGGGGCTGCCGGGAGCAGTGGGTTGCAGGGCTCTCAACAGAGAGGAGCAAGTGAGGAGAACAGACGTGAAGGTGAAGGAAAGGCTGAAGGGAATTAGGAGAATAGATAGAGTCCTTAGCAATCTTGCCTGAATATAAGCACCCTCTTGTCCCTGGGCATGGGCAGAGGGCAGGAATACTTCCCTCCCTAGCAAGCACTCAACACGGTCCACTCTATAACAGGAAAGCACGCTAAAAAGGGAGCTCCTCCAGCAGCCACATGGATTTGCAAGAATGAAATGCTCTCACCTGGTGTCAGTAAGAACCATGGGGGTCTCTTTCCAAGCCTCCCTGTGCTGCAGGGAAATCCCCCGGGGTCCCGCCATGGCCGCAGGGCAGTCTCAGCTCGGGGCCTGGGGCGCCTCCTCCCTCCTCCTGCCCGGCCCTCGGGGTCCCGGGCTGTTTCTCACACTTTTTCCCTCTCTGCCCATCTTTCGCAAAGATGCCTTCCCCGCGGCGTCGCCAGCCTGGCTGAGGGGCTCAGCTGTGCCCTGTGGTGGGGCGGCGGGAACCGGCTGGAACCGGCTGGAACCGGCCGTGTCCGGCACGGGGCAGCCCCGCGGCTCAGCTCAGAGGGGCCCTGCAGCGCCAGAGGTTACTGCAGCGTAGCTGTCGAGGAAGCACTTTGCCATCAGCAGCACCCACTGCACGTGGCATCTACTGGGTTGAAATGTGCTGCAGAAGTGCAAAATTCTATTATAAATCTCCTAATAAGTCCTGAATTAACCATATTGTTCCTTGGGTGAAGACATTGTAAGGAAGAGGTTCTGAGGAACTGTAGCCGTCTGGTGGGAAGACTAGCAGTTGATTTCTCACCTCACAGACATCGTCTGTTTGTAGCAGTAGCTGGTGAAAAAAAGACTAAGTGGAAAGTGTACAGTGTTTGTAATTTTTTTTTTTTAAGAAGAAGAAGGCAAGCTGCTTTTTGTATTTGTGACAGGACAAGTGGAATCCAGATTGTGTATTTATTTTATAATAAACACTTTTTAAGAAAAGCAAAAAAAAAAACCATAAGCATAGTTTAGTAAAATGCAGTGTTGCATTTTTCCAGTTTCTGGTCACTTAAGACAACAAAATACACAGTGTCATGTTTTTCATTCTCTTCATGGGATGTATGTCTGTTACGGTACTTATTTATGTACTTGTTGTATCACTTTGACTTGGTTTGATAAATTAATAAACTCTGAAGTTGATAATAAAACAAGATGTTTTGTGTAGGATGCTGTTTGGTCAAGGTGTTTGGCTCCACTTCCCTGTGTGCAGTCCTGCTGCTGCCCCCTCAGAGAAAGCCTGAACTCAGGGGCCCGGCCGGGCGTGGTGCCTGGCTGCCTGCTGTGGAATCAGGTACTGAGCTACGGAAGAGTCGGATTCAAGACTTAGGCTGCTGCACAGTGCACCTAAGATGACAGTTTATCAAAAACCTAAGAGATATTTGTAGGTTTTGAGCAGTTCTGACTTAACCATCGCTTACAGCTGGGCCTGAGATGCTCTGA
>WHYT01017284.1:97789-161836 GCA_009806455.1 Tetrax tetrax
CGCAGGCCTCGCGGCCAGGCTTCCTGGGGCTGCCGGGAGCAGTGGGTTGCAGGGCTCTCAACAGAGAGGAGCAAGTGAGGAGAACAGACGTGAAGGTGAAGGAAAGGCTGAAGGGAATTAGGAGAACAGATACAGAGTCCTTAGCAATCTTGCCTGAATATAAGCACCCTGTTGTCCCTGGGCATGGGCAGAGGGCAGGAATACTTCCCTCCCTAGCAAGCACTCAACACGGTCCACTCTATAACAGGAAAGCACGCTAAAAAGGGAGCTCCTCCAGCAGCCACATGGATTTGCAAGAATGAAATGCTCTCACCTGGTGTCAGTAAGAACCATGAGGGTCTCTTTCCAAGCCTCCCTGTGCTGCAGGGAAATCCCCCGGGGTCCCGCCATGGCCGCAGGGCAGTCTCAGCTCGGGGCCTGGGGCGCCTCCTCCCTCCTCCTGCCCGGCCCTCGGGGTCCCGGGCTGTTTCTCACACTTTTTCCCTCCCTGCCCAGCCGTGTTTTCCCCTTTCACAAAGATGCCTTCCCCGCGGCGTCGCCAGCCTGGCTGAGGGGCTCAGCTGTGCCCTGTGGTGGGGCGGCTGGAACCGGCTGGAACCGGCTGGAACCGGCCGTGTCCGGCACGGGGCAGCCCCCCGGCTCAGCTCAGAGGGGCCCTGCAGCGCCAGAGGTTACTGCAGCGTAGCTGTCGAGGAAGCACTTAGCCATCAGCAGCACCCACTGCACGTGGCATCTACTGGGTTGAAATGTGCTGCAGAAGTGCAAAATTCTATTATAAATCTCCTAATAAGTCCTGAATTAACCTTATTGTTCCTTGGGTGAAGACATTGTAAGGAAGAGGTTCTGAGGAACTGTAGCCGTCTGGTGGGAAGACTAGCAGTTGATTTCTCACCTCACAGACATCGTCTGTTTGTAGCAGTAGCTGGTGAAAAAAAGACTAAGTGGAAAGTGTACAGTGTTTGTAATTTTTTTTTAAGAAGAAGGCAAGCTGCTTTTTGTATTTGTGACAGGACAAGTGGAATCCAGATTGTGTATTTATTTTATAATAAACACTTTTTAAGAAAAGCAAAAAAAAACCCATAAGCATAATTTAGTAAAATGCAGTGTTGCATTTTTCCAGTTTCTGGTCACTTAAGACAACAAAATACACAGTGTCATGTTTTTCATTCTCTTCATGGGATGTATGTCTGTTACGGTACTTATTTATGTACTTGTTGTATCACTTTGACCTGGTTTGATAAATTAATAAACTCTGAAGTTGATAATAAAACAAGATGTTTGTGTAGGATGCTGTTTGGTCAAGGTGTTTGGCTCCGCTTCCCTGTGTGCAGTCCGGCTGCTGCCCCCTCAGAGAAAGCCTGAACTCAGGGGCCCGGCCGGGCGTGGTGCCTGGCTGCCTGCTGTGGAATCAGGTACTGCGCTACGGAAGAGTCGCATTCAAGACTTAGGCTGCTGCACAGTGCACCTAAGATGACAGTTTATCAAAAACCTAAGAGATATTTGTAGGTTTTGAGCAGTTCTGACTTAACCATCGCTTACAGCTGGGCCTGAGATGCTCTGAGGAGGGCACTCCTGGGAGTCCCGGGGAGCTCAGCGGAAATGCGTGGCCCTCAACAGACAAGTTCGCTTCAGTGAATTAACTTGCAATACGCTGCAGTGTTTAATTCATAGCGAAGGTAAAGTTGCTCCCACTTAAGTGAGTTTTCAGCTTTTCATTGAAAAACTATAGAAATCATTACAACCTGGGTAATGCAAACAGAGAAATTAGAAGGATCAGCAGGATGCTCAAACTATCAGCTTATTTAAATTGTTTAATCTCAAGAGCCACGACTCTTTGCTTTCAGGACTTGTTAGCAGGGCAATAATAGTATGCCGAGGAGACAGCAGGGGACCTGCAATATATAGATTTTCTGCTCAGAGATATGTTTGACCTTTGGGAAATAGCCAGTTTAATTCAGCTTTCACCTACCCAGCATGATTAATTTTGAAAATCAAAGCACTGACATCCATATATGGAAGCAACTGAAGAAGAAATCAACTGAGAGAACAGTAGAGGACATACTGCTTTCTGGGCAATACATATTCTGAAGCTCAAAATAATTGGGGAAATTATGGAATCAATCTGTGCTAATGACTAAAAGAGATAGTCTTAAGAAACTTAAGAAAAAAGTATAGAACATCAACTCACACATGGCTAGCACTGTAACTAAAATGCAGAGTATCAGCCTTGGGAAAGGTGATCGTTCACATTGGTCCCACAGTAAATCACTTTGAATCAGTAAGTGCCTCAAATCTGAAAGATATTGCTGGAAACTCTTTGTGTAATTAATTTATGTTATTTCATCACAACCTGCATAATCATCGTAGTCACCTTTTTATTTTAGCAAGGCATCTGTTACAAGAATCCTTTCCATGAGGACACACCCTAGGCATGCATACCTGCTCTGCTCCGCTCTCCTCCTGTACCAGCCCCTTGTCCAAGCCCGGCTGTCTGAGGGCTGTCAGCCTTCCTAGGCGCTGCAGACTGAAAGGCACTAACAGTCAGGGTTCCACAGCTGCATCCCCATTGAATGGATTTCTGGATTTCGTAACATCCAAACTTTAGCAGCACGCTAAATAATATTTCTCACTTCACTCCTATTCCCCTCGCGTGTAACACTGATAATCTCTGACTCCACAGATCAGGAGGGGCTGAGCACCCTATTCACTGCTATGTTCTTCTGAAATTGCTTTTAAATATAACCATACAAGCAGAAGAGAAAGAATGTGTCAGCCTAACACTCTCATCTTCATACACTCTCCATTAAAAAAAAAAGGTCAAATCATTTCACAATTCAGATGATGAATACTTCCAAAATAATTGATAGCACATGAAGCATTTGCGTAATATTGGTGTGCTGTGGTGCCTATTGTGTTATCCATCTAAGATAAAATACAAGATTAGGGAGATTTATTGTGGGAGGGGTGACAAAGTTAATTCTTATTTCCATTTATTGCTTTTGTTTGGGGTTTGAAAAATGTCTTCATCTTCTCATCTGAGGTTTTGGACTGTTTTACTTCTTGAGTAAAGTATGTCTGCAACTACACAAGTATATGAGTATGAACCCACAACCCTGCCCTTCTCACATCACACCAGCCCAACTGTGAGCAAGAATGCAAAGCATCCAAAGCAAAAACAAATAATTGATTTGAACCCGGCAAAACAGTTTTTAATGTAGACACATCGGATGACAGTTCAGCGTGTTCAGAAAAGGCAGCGAGCCTGATTTCACTACCACTCAAAGTAAAAACTCCCAATCTGTCCTTGAATGGCCTCAGCCCAAGAGGCAGAGACAGTACTTCACACTAAGCTCTAAGTGTAGCTGCTTCTCAAACAGCACCCGTACATAGCTGATCTCTCCACCACTATCAAGTCTGTCTCCCATAGATTTATTTCTCCTGTTTCTCTCGTCTTTGTTCCAGGATCACAACATCATGAAATCAGGTGTGTTAAGGCCACAATAAATTAAAATTGCATTCTATTCCCACTGAAGTAAACAGCAAACCTCCCAATCCCTTTAAGAAGGGGTCCCTGAAAAACTCATACTGCTACATTAAACACATTTTAGTATGCTCTAGTGTTTAGTGTGTACCAAAGGTACATTTTCTACTGTCTTCAGACAGATTCCCAGCCGCTTGATGTTCCTTAGCCAGCCCTGTTACTCTTACCTGTTCTTCCCCCGCTCAGTTCTCCCCTCTGCCAACAGCTAAAATGGGACAATGAATCGGAGTCCTAATTTTAGAGACATAAATAGGAGTCAAGTGATGCTTAACATTTATGTACTGGGGTATTTTTGCTCCATATCTCTAAATGGGAAGATTCAGACTTTCCTGTCAAAACATCTAGCTTGAAATTAATACAATATTTATTTTCATTCCCTCTGCTAAAGTGCTGTGCGGCATGGCTAGGTTGTTGTTAAATACGCAGTTTGAGATAGCCACAGTTCAACAGAGACTGAAATAGCTCCTATATAAATTTTTTGTCATGTACTCAGGGTGGAATGGGAAATATTGTGGAAGCATAGAACAAGAAAAGTGAGCTCTTGGGCCAGTTTTTTCTTCAGTGAAATGAGAAGACATTATGTAGAAGGATTTATAGTTGCAGCTGCATAACTGTCTCATAAACTAATAGACAACAGTCACCAACTAATCAATCTTCACAAAGTTCTTCCTAGAAAAAGGAAAATTTGATTGTAAATACAGTTATTTAGTTAACAAAAAATTATTCTTAGAGACACATGTCCAGCTCCAAGCGATGATATGTTCCAGAAGGCTGTGTTTTGATATCTGAGATCATGTTTTCAGTTCTGTGCTATTAGAAAATATTTCCTTGCTTCCAATGCTGTTTTATATGTTCACATAAGCTAAGTCTCACAAAATCTTTGGTGTTAGATCTAGCCTGACAGTGGCATCCTTTCAAAAATGGTCCAATGAGAGCATTAAAAAGCATTGGAGGATGTTTACAATCAGAACTGATTATCCACTCAGTTTAACTTTGCCATTTATATTAATGCAAACCAGTTGTAAAACCATGCAACCAAATCCTACCAGTAGCCCTTCTCACTCACTTTACACTATGTAAATTACTATAACCAAGTCTAAATTAAAAAATAAAACAGTCATTTTGAGCTTCAGCAAATGGGCTAGATTTCTGGAAATAAAAACCCTGTAGCTATTTTGTTTGAAAGACTGACTTTATAAGTTATGGATTGTTTTCACAAGTGAGAGGAAAAAATTGCAGGGTTTTTAAAATGAATTCAAAGAACATTCAGTCTCTTTTATTTTGCAATCATAAATAACTGAAAGATTCAATTGATAATAATGGTCAAAGTCTACAGAGACTTAAGAGCTTACAAAGGCTTTTCCCACCCTGATTTTTGTTCTTAATTCAAAGTCAGACATTTTTTAGAGACCTTTGCACTGATGAGTCCCTGCTGAAGAGACTGGGCTCTTCCCATGACATCAGCTTATAACAAGCTCCCAATTTCTTTATAGTCAGCATGTGTTGGGAATTCTTTACCCCATCTAAATTATCTCCATGATGAGATCACTCTTATTAAGACAAAGCTATCATAACTACCATGCTCGTGATGATCATGGCTTATATTAATATATGAAGTGCCTAAGAAAATGTAGTCACTAGTTAGTCACTTTTCAGGCAAAAAGTTAAGCAAACCCTAGAGAAATTGAGGAGGAAAGAAATTTTTGACCACTGCAAAACTGCTTGTGAACACGAACTGATCAAAATTGGAGCTCTTTTTCCTGGCCTTTCCACCAAGTAGTGTATTTCTTAAGAGACGTTTTATCTTTTTGTCTATGATTAAAATAGCTAAGGAGCATTTGCTAGAACAGTACCTCTAGAGTGAAGCTCCAGTAAAATCAATCTGCTGGAAGATTCTTGAAGCCAAGAATCCAGTAACAGGCAAATGGGCTTCTCCAGACCTTGGATTACACAGCTCAAACGTACCACAAACTCACTATCTGCCACTGTTCCCTTAAAATACATTTCCCCATAAATCTACATAATAGTCACGATAAACTCTGAAGGTTTTTGTGAAACTCAGTAGAAAAAGATATATGAAGTAGGATTTTAAAGGAAATTATAAAATCTACTTCTATGTAAATCAGTTATTTGCACATTAGAGGGACATCTGACCTGACAGAGGAATGCGCATTTCAATCTGGGCAGAAGGCACAAGAAAAAAATTAGGAGAAATATGACATTGTCTCTTATAAGTGTAAGGAGGAAGATTTTTGTTATCTTCATCTTTTTAAATCGCAGTTTTCGGGTCATTGAAAATCACTCATTGCTACTCCTGCTGAAGAACCTGTGAAATCAATAGATTTCCAAGCAGGGGTTCCCTGGGGACTGCTTAGCCCAGAGGACTGGCAAAGAGAGCAGAGTAGTTGTCACTTCGAGTTCTACTTCAGGGCAATGGGATGAACCCGGCAGACTAGCTTTTATTTCCACCTCAGAAAATGCATCCAAAGACCTTGCTTGTAACTAAAGATTGCTGCTGTTTAACACATGAATGGCAGTCAAGGTGAACCCCAGGATCTCTTCTGGGGCTGCCTCAATCAGCCAGCGTATCTTAAAGCCACTGCTTTAAGATACCACCTAACATAAATTAACAAAAAAATATAGTCTTCTCCCTTATATCAAAATAACCTGATTTCTGCCAAGTATCTCCTCTCTACCAGCATCCTTTCAGTCCTAAAGCTAAGGACACCTTCTTCTTGTACCTATTCTACCCTCAAAAAAATTATAGTAAAACAAGATTTTGTGACCAAAAAAAAAAGCAGGAGAGCAAAAATCTGCTTCCTAAGAACTCCTGGTGCCCTAGCTGGAAGAAATGCTGTAACATTCCAGCTCTGCTGCCCTGGAAATCAAAAAAGATCCTGGCCCATTTCTGCAAAAGCTTGTGAAAAGCCAGCCTGCCCCTGCCAACAGCATAACTGTTATTTTCACTAATTGCCAACTGAGAGAGAATCCCAAAAGAAAGCTGGTGATTAGGCTTGGGAGACCTCAGAATGATGTAATGTTTCACAATAAGCTTTTGGCTTAAAACAGGTAGTCCAACAAGTTGAAAGTGCATTTAATTAAAATATTTTGCAGATCAAAGGGCTTTCCTTTCTGACAAAGCTTCAGGTGCCACATAATCATAAACTTTTCAGTTTGAAGGTTTGACTACTGCGTAAGAGATGCCAAAAACAGGGAGGAAATGAGAAAATTTGGCATAAGCCCTTCAAAATGAGCTTTTAAGTAAGTTAAAATAGACTGATGTGCTCTTTTTTACATCTTAAATTTTGCCGTATAAGCTAACTACTTCAGATATGCTTATATCTCTTTTCTCCATTATAAAATCTCATTAACTCCTCACTGGAAACATATCATCTTCAATTACCTATCTTTTATAAAACTAATTTTTACAAAATAATAACAAATAAAATAGAGCGAAAACAAGCTTAAGGCAGCAATGGAACTCTTTCACGATGTGAATAGGTGCTCTCTGTGCCACTACAGTCTGTTTAATCACAGCCTAACATTTTAATTATGTATATAGCTAGGCAGACTTGCTTGCATTGGCTTAATTATTCCACATGATAATATGAACAAAGGGCCTCTGTTAAAGTAATCAACAAAAATTTTAGCTGGCTGAGGTTCCTCAAATGTTCCAAGAGCAATGAAAGATCTGATCATTAAGCATTTACTGCCCCTGAGAGCTATTTTAAACCTGTTCCCTCCATATCACAGCTGGTCCTTTGAGTAGCCTCAAATTCTTTTTATCTGAAAGCCCTAGTGAGGCAGAACAAAAGAACGTTCTCGTTTGGAGAGAGCTGTCTGTGTCATCTGTGTGATGTTCACTAGCAGGAGACGTCTATCTTAATGAGCTTTTGGCCAGGAACAGCGCTGCCACTTTCTAACTTTTGTCCAGTTCACAGGACTCCTGATGCAGGGCGCACTGGACGTGTTAGAATTGTAAATGAGCCCCAGCAACGGCGCAGCGCAGAGGGGTCCCGCAGTAACAATTAAGCAATAGTCTCTGCTGCTGTGGGCCTCTCCACCAGATAATTGATCACGACGGGAGCTATGCAGAGAGCCCACGCTGAAGGTGAGGACGCATAACAGAAGTGAAGGTTCATTATCTTGCAATGAAAGGGAAGTTAGCACCGATGGGAAATGGATTTTAAACGACCAAAGGGTTAAAGCTTTCACATTTTGGAGCCATGTACCATTAATTTCTCCTTTGCCCAACAGAAGCCAAGTGTTTTGAGATACTCCATTTCAGTGGGCCCTGGGAATCAGATCCATGGTGGCACGTAAACACTCCACATCTTCCCACGTATATGGTAAAAAAGAGCCCAAGAATGCCAGCAAGTTGTGCAGAATGTGTGGCTTTATTAAAAAGCTAAACATTCTGTCACTGTAAAAGCTTTCCGTGAAAAATCCAGAAGCTCCGGGAGAAAATCAACAGCAATGTGTTACAGCGAGGGAGGATCTCTCTGGTACCCTGCAAGAGTTGATGTCCAAGTACTTATGACCCCACTTTCCTCGGTAAGGTTCCCTCATCAGATCCCATTTCCCATCACACATCTGCCAGAGATGCCGTACCGCAGGAGCACCTGTCCATGCTGCTCCTTCAGAGACACAGCTCACCCGCCCCACCGAGGAGAACTACAGGAGTCATTCAGAACCATGGTGGGCATTTACTTAATTCCTATGTTGCATCATTTTTCAAATATTTGTTTTCTCAATGAAAAAAGAACCTTCCTAACTTCTTCCTTATCAAAATTAAAAAAAAAATGTGGATGATAAATCCAGCAAGAAAAATTCAGGAAGTTCTAAAATCCTGTTAATTTTTTACATGAGAGGCAGATTACTAGGGGGGCACAGGGAGGTCTACTGGACTTGCAGGCAGCCCAGGGTGTCTATGTTTTATCCACGTCACTGAGCAGAAGCAGTAGCACTATGTAATCCCCATGTCACCACCACAGCTATTCAATCTCACATCCAGCGCGTATCAATGTGATATTCCCCCTGCTCAGTACAGTCTTTGCACCTGAAGCTGCACTCTAGTTTTGCACTCAGCCTTCTGCCTCTTGCCCTGCCCAGCTGTCTCAGTCTTCTACCCTGCACCCTAATTCTCTTTCCTCTCCCTATCCCTCCTGCTAACAGACCTTCTCGTTTTCCTTAGGCTTGTCAGTCCTCCTTGCCTTTCAGTTCCTCTGTCCCTCAGACTGCAAAGCACCTTTCTATTCAAACACCTTATTTACGCAGCTGATGAAAAGGCACCGGTGGTAGATGATGATCTTGAATAAACTTCTCCCAAAAAGAAGGAGCATAGCTGAAGGGAGAGAGTGCAGCATCACACGGTACAGCAGGCAAGCACCAGTCCCATTAGCATATCCTGCTATTCAGGAAAGTGCCTCTAGGTGACAGTTAAATTGTTAACACACTACATCGTTAAACAAGGCAATAATAAATAGTATTTTTCAATTCACACTCGTTAACAACGTCAAAGTCATGCTAGAACTGACTATTCCCAGGATCTTACCTCCCTCATCTACATTCTAGTCCAGTCCCTGAAGCTTTTCCCTTACTCATCTGCATTTTTCCTTATTATTTTCTCTTTCCACAAGTTCAATTAGTTTTGGCCACCAATTAACAAACGCTAAAGGCTACTGGAGAGCAGTGGTTTCTTTCTGTCATCTTATTGGCAATAGGTGCTGTTAAAAAGTTAGCCTGAAGAATATTTTTCATTTTATTTATGAGGCAAAACAATGACTGAAGCTTCTACAATGCACCTGTGGTTTTAGAGAGCTGGACATTTGTGAGTGTTTATGTAGCTTTCCTCAGATCCAGCCTTCTAAGCCATAGACATTCACTCCTGACAGGAGATGGTAAGGAGGAAGGAAGCAAAGGAGGGGGAAAAGAGAACTTTTACAGTTGTGCAGATGGCAAACATGAGGGACTATCTAAAATGGAAAAGAAAGGGTGAAGAAACCGCCACACCAGTCTTGTCTTGTGTCTTGCTGAACAACTATGGTTGGTTGACTTTGCAAATTCTTCAGCAGTTTCCTGAGCAGCACTTCACTGCTTGTTTGCATGCAAGCCTTTCTGCTGCGGTCTTGGCTCCCGGGTTTGGCGCACTTCCTCTGTAGGTGAACCTTGTTTCCAGACACGCTTCCGCCAGCACGGCCATTAGAGTGGACTTTGAAAGATTCACAGCCACACGCCTGGTCACAGCACAAAAATCATCTCCTGAATTGTTCACCACTGTCAATATATCCAGGGAGTAACGGCGTTATGTCCTTGGGGAAAAGGGCAGATAGCAGATATTCACCAGCCCTACCTGTAACAGCTATACTGGGCCAAATCCCAGCTTTCCCAGCTCAAGTCTCACGGTCATCGAGCAGAGCATCCCCAGCACATGCTGAAACAAACAAAGATCTCAAACTTCATTGTGGTCTTACTCCAAAAATGCAAATCCCAGAATTTATCTGGACCATCAGATTTCATCTTCTGGGATCTGAAAATATCTGCAAAGCTCTGGAAACATCAGAACCTCAGCAGAAACTGCATGGAGAAATATTTTGTCATACCGTACATTTCTCTTGCTTTCAAGTTCCAAAACCTGAGGCTAACTCATGAGTTTTCTCACTGAAGTTATTTTTATGCAATTTATATTAATTTATTAATCTTGCCATCTGAAAATATAGCTCTGTATTAGATAAGTTTTGATCTTCATTTGGAACTGTTTATAGAATGAATAACCTTTGACGTGAGGGAAAACCAACTCCAATTCTCTGTAGCATGGATTTGCCTCAGTATGCAGCTAAAGTCAGCAAGAGGTTCCCCAGGAAAACAGGTATGGATGTGATATAAGTGTGCTACTATGTTAAGGTCAAAAAGTTAACCACCAGGAACTAGCTACACCCCAAGATCTTAACAAATCCTTGCTTTTCTCCTTCTTGGATCTAGTGAATGGCAGCAAATTCAAAACTAGTAAAAAAAAAATCTCTTCTGCCAGCAGTCTTTGAAAACACTGCTGCAGGAGACCACACACAGGAGTCCGGGGTGTTAAAAATAGGTTATAAACTTATGTGAATAAGATGATCAATAACTAAAGCCTAATCATTTCACTTTTATAATAAGAGAGCAAGAAAGAAGCAAATCAGAACCGATTTCTGGCAGTACGCAGTGTTAGCATTCTGGCATCATTTTCCATACACACAGATCTACCAAAATAGAAACAACAACCCTTAAAACAGTTTAAAAAAAATAAACTTGCTTTCACTACAGATAATAACACTTCTCCCCACCCTGAAAAAACATCCTTTTATTTGTCAAGTCAGGAAAAAAGGTCACGACAGTTTTCATAAAATTTGGCCGATGTTCAGCCAGCTCTAACAACAACGACAAACGACAGCTGAGAGACTTAAAGCCGATGTAGGAGGGAGGGAGAGCTCTGCACCAGGAGGGATTCATGCTTTCCTGTATTTCATTTCTGTATTATTTCTATTTTATGTGTTTAGAAAAGAATTTATACACATAGATGTCCAGGCCTAAAGCTGTGCCTGTTTTCAGGCGAGTCATACCTCTGTCTCTCCTGGCTGACCTTCCAGTTCGTTCTTATTAACTCCAGCCTGTCTGAGATAATTTGTGAAAAAGCCCCAACTACAGTTTCCTGATAAGGTTAAAAAAAAAAAAAAAAAAAAAAAGTGTGTGCAAAATATTACATTCATCCTGCCTTTCTCCACTTAGTTTCCTTTTCCGAATGCACTGATTTTGGCTGGGACAGAGTTAATTTTCTTCACAGTAGCTGGTACGGGGCTGTTTTGGACTTGGCCTGGAAACTGTTGATAACACAGGGATGTTCCAGTTACTGTGCTTGTGCAGCACCAAGGTTTTTTCTGCCTCTCACCCCACCCCACCAGCGAGGAGGCTGGGGGTGCACAGGGTGTTGGGAGGGGACAGAGCCGGGACAGCTGACCCCAACTGCCCAAAGGGACATTCCAGACCACAGGACCTCCGCTCAGCGTATATATGGCTGGGGAGGAGGTCGGCGTGGGAGATGCTGCTCAGGGACTGGCTGGCATCTGTTGATTGGTGGCGAACAATTGTTTTCATTTTCATCACTTGTCTTTCTTGGTTTTCTTTCCTTTTCTTTACAATTACTTATTGTTGTTGTTGTTATTTATTAAACTGTTTTCATCTCAACCCACGAGTATTCTCATTTCTGATTCTCTCCTCCATTCCACTAGCTCCCTATTGATTTCACATGAAGAAAAAACAAAGCATGGACGTGAAAGCACCGATGGGCAAGAAGCAGGTCTGTCTGTCTCCAGTCTCCTACTGGAAATGCGTCTCAGCCCCTTTCTGTGCAAAGCTGGCATCTTACAGCTAAAGGTGCAGCACCCACACTTATCACTACCTATCTGCCAAGTTTTCTTACGTCCCTGTTAGATTATTTGTGGCATCCAACTTGAACCAGTCACAAAAGTGCTAATTTTCAAAAAGTTATATATCCATAAAGACTGTAAAGCTGAGTACCAAAAATTACCCATCCTTTGATCAGGATGGCTTACTAACTGTTGAGTCAATAAAGATTCTCTTCCATGAATATAAAAAATTGTGAATCATTATTTGCACTAGAAATCCAACACTGAATACTATATTAGGGTGAAAATACCTTGCCCAGGTTTTGTTTCTTGGCACGTATATTCCAGAGTGGTTGAGTTCATCATGGTTGTCTCAGCTCTAGGAACAGCATCCCAAAGTACCCCTGGCCACACCTACCATGAGCAAACGTATGAGCAAATGGACAGATATGGCACTGTACGTTATTTATCCCCCTTATGTCATCGTGGTCAGTTCTAACAGCATTTTCCATCCCCAGGTGACCTGCCTTTCACCTAAAAAAGACTCTGAGTAGGACAAAGGTGTTGATCCTGTATGGCTGAGTCCAAACCAGTGAACAAAGTGAGGTTCAGGATGACTTGAGCTGCCTTCCTGCGTGTAGTGCTTGCAGTCGAATGGAAGCCGGGCAGCAATGACCTGCAGGAGCCAATTATTAAGGAAGCCAATCATATTCTAAAGATTTGGACACATTTCCTAGTGCAAAATCTAGCCTTTTCTGATGCAACATGTTGAGTTACAGAAGACAGAAGTAACAGAAGCATTGCCTGCCATGTATATAGTCCAAGCAGCGTCCTTTCTAGCAAAACAAGTATTCAGGGCAGTAAGATGTCTCCATCACGGCTACATGCTGCTTATGGACTGCAGCAGTGAGATTCTACCAACAATTTTCTCCTAAGTGAGCAGGATGGTTAGATCCGCTCCATCCCATCATGAACAAAGCACAGGAGCAGTAAGCCAGGACAACGTTTACAGGGGTGTAGACCCAAACTTCCAAACTGAGCTCTGAGTTTGTGCAGATTCAGACTCACCTGGCAGAAACCTTTGAGCACCTATTCTCTGAAAATGAATCCATCCCCAGTGTCTCAAATTAGACACCCAAAGAATAAATTAATAAATCTGCAGCACTAATATTCCGCTTCCTATTTTCACTAGTAGCAGCTTTTGCAGGGATAATTTAATTCTTCTGTTTCATCTAGCATTGAGGCTTGTAAAATCCTTTGAGGATCCCTACCAGGAATTCATCAACATGAAGGATATATACTGGGAAGATCATAATCAAGTCAATCAAGGGGAGAAATTCAAAAGCTTTGCCACTAAAGGAATCAAACATAAAAGCCTCCCTGGGGGGGAAGAGGTTTATGTACCATGCCTGGCCTATGTTAAGAAAATTAAAACTCGTTTCACAACATAAAAGAGCCAAAGTGTCAAGTCACTAAAACCAGTTTCCAGTACAGATGCCCTTTTCCAGACTGGTTTATGAGGGAAATACAGATTTATAATACATTTAAAGAAACACAACTGACAAAAACACAACTAAGGGATATATACAAGGAAGACAGCGCAGAACATAAATTAAACAGGGACAATTTAAACGCAATTTAGCAGCCGTCCATGTTGCTATAACTAAGGATACCTCTGTTTATATACATGGCAAACTTCTTACTTTTTTCAAAGGAAATGTTTGCAGAGCAGATACCTCTAAGGAAGTTGGCCTAACATGAGAGGTGAGGTTTGCTCTATTCAGAGTCTATTCAGAGGGAAAGGTAGCGATGCATGAGAAAGGGAATCCAGACTGCTGCTGGGGTCTGTGTGTCAAGGAGTGGAAAATGTACTTGGGTTTGCTGCTTTTTACTTCTGTTGGAACAGGCAATTCTCCTCTTCCCTCCCCTCTGTCCGGTTCAGTAATTTTGTTTTGAAAGCCTGCATATATAAGGCAAAGCATGTTTTAAGTACGGAGCAAGATGGAAAGAAATCAGTTTTCTGAAGAAGGCTGTCAATGTAACATCCAGAGGAGGAGAAGAGGATATAAACTGATTCTTACAGGGTGCACATCAAAAAACAAGGTAGCATTTTCCTTGCATGCAGAAAGGCTGATCTACTAGTTTCTTTCCAAAACTGTCATTCCCCTTTGAAACTGTGCCATATAGAGGACTCAATAGAAACGAAATAGCAAATTTGGCTGAACAGAAAAATGGGGCTTTTTAAATGTGAGGAAATAAGAGGATCTCTATGTTAGCAGCGCTTTGGGAAATGCAGCTCCATAACCGGGTAAACATTTTGTTGCCTCCAAAAAGAGCCATAAAGGATCTGGTGGAGATTTTTCAAAGCTGCCTTGGGGGATGGATGTCTAATCCCATTAAAATGAACAGAAACTGGCTCCTCAAACCCAGTCAATGGCTTTGAAGAATCAACTCCGTGGGGGTAACGTGCAGTATCAAAGGGTAGGGATGAGTTGCATGGTTAACTGCATCACATGGGAGGGACTTGTTTGTTTGTTTCCTTGTTTCTTTGAACAGAAAGGAAGCAGAGGGGAGGAAAGCAACAATAATAATAGAGATTGATAATAATAACCATAATAATAGTAATAGAGACTGAGCTAAATACTGAGACAGATTTTTCCCAATGGGCTTTAAACACTGTGGAAGGTTTTATGATGGCAACTGGAATTCTTTGACTGAACTCAAGACTCAGATCTTTTTTGGCATGATGATACAATTTAGCAAATCATTATTGGCTGTTATACAGTTATTTATTGAGTTTGCCAATTTTCTCATTTTATTCTCTTAAGGTTAAAGAAAAGCTTTTAGATATCCAGTAAGAAAAAAAAAAAAGAGTTAAAATGTCATTAATATAAATAGTGAGAACTTTCAACTATCCAGATGACAGCCCTCTTAAGGCTGATTTTTTTTTTTAACATTAATAATCCTGTACACTTTGAAACAATTTCCACCAACTGTCCTTAAAAAGCATTTTTAATTTAACAATGGTCCTTTCCTTAAATTATTACAAATGTTTATGAACTGCTGTTCTCATTAAGTATTGATAATATCCAATAAAACGTAGAGGCAATAACTTAAAAATGGATAAAAGGAAAATGTTTAATGCAGAACACCCATCGCTCGGTGCCTCTCCTGCGCGCTGCGGTGCAGGGGCCGGTCTCCCTGCATCCACCTGCAGCAGCCTTTGGCAGCACTGAGAACGATGGGCCGTACCTGAAGAAAGGCGCATCACTGACGCAGCCAGCTTTCTCAGTCCCACTGCCTTCTTTATAATTTTAAAATCACGTGCTTTTATTTCTTTTACAGAAAATAACTTCTTCCCTAGAAAGACTCCCGCAGCAAAAGATAAAATGGATTGTTTTGGGAATCGGTGAGACTGATTATGTAAGAAGTATTTTGTCTTCAGCCTCTTTCAATATTTGGAGGTAGCGTTTGTTGCAATGTAGAAAAGAGAGTTTTGACAGTATTACGTTCCCCTTTCAATTAAGCAGCTCCTGCCTTCTCAGACAGCTCACCCTCGACAGGAGCGTTTCACTCAGCTTTTCTCCTGACCTCTGGCTTAAGGCTTTTATTTCTACAGAGTAAAATGAGAGCGAGTCCATGCTTAGGTGCCAAAGTGTGGTAAAAGTCACCACAAAAACATGAATAATGCTCAACAGTACCAAAGTAAATTAAATCTAACTAAACAAGCCACGGCAAACAGGGTGAACTCACACTGCAAGGTGGACTTTCACACAGAAGGCAGCTATAAACTGAGTGTGGCCTGCAAATCAATCAGCCCCCTGCCTCTGCCTAATGAGACCCTTTTCTTTACTGCGTTTTTATGGGCTTATAAAACCAGCATAGGAGGGATTATATGGGCCGTCTGTCTGCCCTGTCCATCTGTCGCCGCGCTATTGCTGTTCGCCCCCATAGACCAGGACAGTACTTGGCAGGGGTTGGAATATAGAGGTGATTGAGAGACTTTTAAAAAATTCACAAAACAACACGTACAGCAGACGTACAACCTCCTCCCCACTAAAACACTGAATTCCAACAATCCTAGTTTGTAAAAAGGACTGTAAAATCCGAGTGAGTCAACGGGAAAACTTCTCTACAAATTGAGCACAACACTCCAACAGCCTTTGTGTGAGCACGCGTGTGAATGTCAGTCCTAATTCACGTTAAAAACACAGGCAATTTCTCAGAACTGTAAATGTAAGATAATTACTTTAAAAAAAACAGGTTATGTCTATTTGGGTAGAACTATTTCAAAGTTCTAGGATAATGACTTCATTTAACATGCATTACACAAAAGACATTTTTGGAGCTATTCCCACAGAATCAAAGCTTTCCTGTTCACGTAACTCATTTTTGTGATTCTTTATTTTGTCAGTGTTGCTGTAAACAATGTGCTGCCCATGGCAGGGAGGGGAGAGGAGAGATTGTTTAAGGAAAAATAGTCATCCCTCCACAGAATTTTGTAGTTACATTTACCAGCTGCATAAGCGTTCTGATAAACTGCCAAAAAGGGTCACTATAAAGCAACACTCCTTTAAAGTTTTAATCCCTAATAAAGAAAATTATCTGGACTCTCTCCAGAAACATTTTTGGGGGGAGAAAGGGGAAAAAGCTTCCGCAGAAGATCAAATGTTGTTGATTATAAATTCATTACCTGCATAGCTGCTAACTTCAGTAAATTAACAAGGAACTTTCATTACATCCAATCAAGCTCTTGTTAAAGATAACAAGTTCTTTTCATTCCTTGTATTTGTGTAACAGTCACTTTTCTGGAACTCATCAAAGCCTGTTGCGAATCCATGCCAAAGTACCACTCTCTCTTTTAACAGCTTTAAAAAAATTAATGAAACCTTATGATCACAGTGAAAAAGCACTGATTATGTTAAAACATTCCAAGATAAAAGATTTGGAATTGTAGAAAAATCTGCCCCAGATTCAGCAAAGAGACTGATGTTCCACAGCAAACTCCTAAAATGATGAGGTTTTCACACTTGTTTTTGGTTTTGTTTCTACAGAAAAAGCTTAGCTAAACAGCCTCTTTATGAAATCTGATTGTGTAACAAAGATCTATTATGGTTTCACTTTCAGGCCAGACTTTCACTCAAATATTAATTGCTAAAAAGCTATTTTACATAATCAGTCTAACCATATGATTATGTTAAGAACCCTTTTTTAATCAAATAATCAAAAGTGAGAGGGAAGAATGTTTTGCTTTGAAGCTTCTCACTAATAATACATTTTACAGCAAGTTAAGGATTTTCTAAAAAAATAACTGCTTCAAAAGCAAATACATTGGTGACAGGCTACGGCACTGAGATCCCTTTCTTACATGCCACGATCCAAATACATATTTTTCATCCATTTCATTTGTCTGCTGTCCAAGTTTACTAGTGATGAAAGAAACCTTTCTGGAAAATATTTAAGAAAGGACTAATGCCCACTGAAATCAATGTCTAGACTGGATTAGTCTAGTACAAGATTCCTTATAAAACTTAAAATTATCCCTACAATAAAGTATGATAAAAGCACACCCATTTGATGAGATTCAGCACTTAAAGAATAAAAGGCAATGCAAACCAGTTTTTCTCAATCCCACCCCTCTAGCAGTACTAAAAGAAAATCCAAAGGATTTAGGTAAGTCAACTAAAAATCCTTCTCTATACAGTAAGATATTTCTACAATTTACTTTTTTTTTCTACAGTCAATAAGTATCTTATAGCTTACTACTGAGACTGCTAGAAGTCCTTTGTTCTAACAAGCGATTTAAGTAGGAGCTTTTTCTGAAAGTGCAATTCTCTTGTTTATTTCTTTTCTATGTGTGTTGGCCAAAATGAAATGTTCATGCACAGAGAAGCTGAACATGAAGATGGTCATTTCTTCTTCTCCCAGTAGGACACAAGTTGTATCTGGGCAGCCTTCCATTGTCTGTTGTCCCAGCGTAGAAGTGTTTGAAAATCCTCTGTAGAGGCACAGTCCAAAAGTCAAGAGGTGAAGCTGAGAGAGCAGCCACCTGCAGTCTTTTTATATCTGCATAATATCAAATACATTCAACTTAAAATGTTCTTGGACAGCTCTAGCATCCTGTAATTATCATGTAATGCATCCCTCCTCCCCGAAGCAGTTGGGGAGGAGGGCTCTGGTTAGATAAAAACAGTCAGCGTTAATAGGACGGACATTATGTAACGCGGTGATAGAAGGGCTACAGAGCAGCACTGTGGTTCAAAGCATAAGCACTCGTTTGCCTCAGGAGATTCACTGCTGAATGCTGCCACTGACCTCCTGTGGAGCCTCAAGCAAGTCACTTCATCTTTGTGACATCTCCGTTGTGCTGCGCAGACTGAGAAGGAAAGAGCTCTGTTACACTCCTGCTGCTTTGGGGCTGGTTCGGCCCTTGCTCTTAGCCTTGGTCTCTCAGCAAGGCAATCATAGAATCAGAGAATCTTTAAGGTTGGAAAAGACCTCCAAGATCATCAAGTTCAACCATCAACCTAACACCACCATGCCTACTAAACCATGTCCTGAAGCGCTACGTCTACATGTTCTTTGAACACCTACACGTTCTTTGAACAATCCAATACTTAGATTCAACATGTGGTGTCCTTCCTATCCAAGGATGCATGATCACAATGAGGTCTAGGAAGGAGGAAAAAGAAAACAACAGATAACTAACTTAAGAAAAGACAAAGGTGCTGAACAGAAGTTGTTCAGAAAAGATGAGGGATTGATGATGGAAGAGGAATCATAGGGAAAGAAGACAAGTGGACCGTGTTCACAAAAAACCTCTCTTAAAGGACCATAACAATAAATTGGTCCTGCATGCGAGAAACTGCCACAAATTGGCTATGATTCTTCTTTCATCTGTGTTTAAACAAATCTGCTGTCATCTAAGTTTGATGGTACATGCTCTGTAACACCAAGAAAATTCAGTCAGCTTTCCCTGACTAGAGCAAGCAGACTCTTGCTGTAGCAGCAGTCAAGGGTGCTCCTTGGGTTGGGGACTGTTTTGTTCTTTAAAGAGAGCAAGACGTCAGGAAAGCAACACTACCACAGTCAGCACATAAAAAATATATTGAAGATTTTTCTCACGGCAGCAGGCAGAAAGAAACACTAGCAAAAACTATGCAACTCCACAAACAAAATACGACATAAAGATTTGCTTTCTGTATTAAAAACTTAAAATGCAACAGCCTATAAACAGAAAATATTGAATGATTAGTTATATAATAAGATAGGTAACAACACCGACACGTACATTTCCTCCTTTGAACCATAGATTTATTGGCTGATGCAGGACATGTAAGTATTCTAAACCTTGTACGAGTCAGGAACAACAGTCTCTGCCATTGGTATTTATCACGTGTTCAAAGGCTGATTGAAATTTGAACATCTAAAACTGAAAAATGACCTGACTAGTTATGGAAAAAAAGTTTCCTTCTGGTACCAACAGCACTTACACTTCATTAAATATAAGCTAAAGCTCCTGTGTTGTTTTTTTTTCTTCTTTCTTTGTTTGCTTTGTTTCTGTACTTGCCTTTCATCCCATTAAATTCATTGGCCAAATTAGTCACTGTTATCTGTTTTAAGAATCATTTCATAATTAACCAAATGGAAAAAAAAAAAAAAGCATGTTGCTTCCAATTCCCTAAAACCCAAATCTTATCCACCCACTCCAACATCTGCAGCTGGTAAGCACAGTATGTCTCTTCATTAATATCAATAATGTTAGTTGTTAATATCTACATACAATAATCTTTTGATCTATACTGAAACTATTTGTATGGCCTAGTTCTGCACTCGTTGCTCAGGCAAAACTGACTCTTGAATCAAAGAGAGCTTAGCTCAATTAAAGGTTACAAGGAAAGAGCTCTTATTTTGCTCTTGGCACTCAGTGCGCTGGAAGAATCCCGTGCGAAGCAGCGGTGTTATTGGGGAATACGCCTTGGCGTTCAGCAGCTGCAAGAAGGGCTCTCAGCTCTGTGAGTCAGCCCCGCTTCGGAAAAGCAACTACTGGTGGCAATATATGAAGAGATTTTTTGTGGAGCCAACAAAAACAGGTTTTAGTAGGAACTCGTTACGTTCTGCTACAGTTTGAGTGTCTCTTGCCATTTCAGAAGGGACATAATTAAGCAGTAATAACGGGTGAGAGATATTAAGGACTGTCTGTCTCAAGCATTTAAAAAATAAATCAACTTCTTCTTCCCTAAAGAATGAAGCAAATCAAAATACTCTTTTTAATTGACCTTGGGCTTTTTTTTTAAATAGATTTGAAGTCTTTGAGGTTTGTGTTTCCCAGCTTTTCTCACAACAAGGGGCTCAAGAACTTATTTTGAAAAGTAAGATGCTTGCAGAATGAAGTTATTCTAGCGGCTCAGGCTTCAGGAAAAAAATACTAAAACTCATTAAACAATTATTAACTATTTCTGTATGTCCTACACATTTAGAATTACCTTCCATGCTAGTTCAAGACCAGAGAAAAGAAAATCTGTTTTCTGAAACATGGAACTTCTTTTTATAATGCTTATCATTCAGCTGTGTGTATTTCATATGTCTGCAGGTTTCATTTCGTATTTACAAACGCCCTGGCTCCAGGGCCATGTTAATTCAGCTTTGCCCAGGTTATTTCATAATGGGTAAGAACAGGAAGGCGATTGCTGTTGGGTTCTCTGGTTTAGAGACCTGCCTTCCTCCAGACGTGTTCTTCTGAGGAATGCTGCTGCAACCATTCCAGACAAAAGAGATACAAGAAAATTTTATTTTCTGTGACAAAAGAGTGGTGATTGCATTCATCCAGTGAAGGCTGAGCGCACTGTATTTCATCAGGTGATAGATATTCCCAGAACACGTTATTAAAATGCAGCTGCTCATTAGGAAAATAATGCACTATTCTTGCATAAGTAAGGTGTGTCATGAGCAAACAGAGGGGTTCTTTTTGGTCCAAAGCCAGTCTGTGAATAAACACTGGACAGGAGATTCCATATACAATTTGATAACCTGCAATAAAGAGGCAAGACTTGAAGCAAGAGCAAAAAAAAAAGCTTTTGAAAGTTAAAAACATGACTTGGAGAAAGTCTTCAAAATCACTTTCAATATTAAAAAAAAGCAATGCCAGCAACTCGCTGCATTTAGTTAATTAAAGCATCTGAAATTTCTAGGAACTTTTCTTCTTCAAAACAAATACCAACCAAAAAAATGCGGTCTCAAAAACAACAGTGTATTCAATATTCAGAAATTCACAGGGAAGAGGTAAGGGGCAGATTCTCAGTTCAGGACTCTGTTATTGCTGTAGCAGGTCAGAAGTCTTCAAAACCACCAGTTATACTCACTCCTTTTTTAAGGTCAGTTTTAATTATCGCAATACGAAAAAGACCTTTGTACAAGTGTAGGGTGAGTATATCGTATAGGTGCTGATCTGGTTGCTATCTAAAATAAGAAAAGGAAACCACTTGTGCCTATACTTCTTATTCATCTCCTTATTCATCACTATCTCACAGTCCTCTGAGCGCTTAGGCCTAAGGGAAAGGCAGCTCCATGTTTTCAGTCTAATATTCGCAAACTCGCAAAGACTATTGTAAGATCAAAATTTCACAAAACATGGTTATGGAGGATTCTCTGTCTACAGGGGAGAAGCGGCTGCTCTCCTAGGACATGTGGATTTATCCACAAGTAAGTCCTTTTGAGTCTAGGATCCTTCACTGAGGCAGCAGGTGTGGTTTCGGGGCTCAAAACTTGTTTTTAGTCTGTAATTCAAATATGCACTGGTAAAACTTGCTGGTTTGGAGTGCAGTCTACTTACAGAAAAGGATGATTATTTTCTCTTTTTCAGTTTCACAAGGCTGGAAATGTAGTTACCGAACAGAGTAAGACTCAAAAGATGAATACAATTGGAAGAGTTTTAGTTGTTTTAGTTACCACAGTAAAATGGTACACAATCTTGGCCATTAGGAGGTAAGGCCTGCTTGTTCATCAACTTAGAGAAAGGCCTTGTCCAAAGATTATTCCGATTAATTAGAGCAATATGATCCCTCCAATGTGGTTTGAATTGCACAGGCATCAATGGAATAAAGGTGATTCTTACCTCTAGGGCATAATCTACCTTTATTCCAGTAACTGCGCCTCAGGTATGACTAAGCATTACTGTATAATTTTAATAAAAAATAACAAGTCAGACCAATCCATCCATACCTCTAAAAAATTATGTTCACTCTTGCTTTCAGTTCACTCAACATACAGAACAGCTGCTCAAATTTTTATGATATATAAAAAACGCTTATTCAGACATATTAACTCCTCAGAGACCTGGCTTGTCAAGGTCGTCTTACATGTATAAATTCCTAAGTCAGAGGGTATATTATGAATTATTAAAATTAGGGGAAAAAACTGCATTTGATTATTAGTTTTTCATTATTATACTCTAATGTGCATCATATTTATCACCAGACCAGGGAGAAACTTGAAAATGTATGCTCTTCATCTCTGAAAACATGCTTACCCAATTCAGTTCCAAACCAAAACAGATAACAGATAATGTCTGTTGAATAAATCAAAAAATGATTAGATAATGTGAGGAAAACAGACTACTCATGAGAAGTATCAGCCACGAGGTTGCCAGCTTTCATTCACAGCAAGAATTTCTCAAGGCCTCTTTTTTTTCCTTCAAAATCATGAGTTTTCTTGCCCAAGCCTCACTGGGTAGTCAAAAAGCTATTTATTTTGTCTCTTCCTCTGGAATTCTAATTGAAATCCACCTTGCTTGTGATATTTAATATTCCAGTAGCAACTGGTGAAACAAAACAGGAATTTTCTGGACTGAGCATACAAATGACCACTTAAAAGCACATGAGGATCCTCTTGTGTGTCACTCTCCAGAACAGCCTACTTTTCTCTCTTGACTGTATCACCTCTGTCGATCTCTTCTGAGGGAGAACAGCCTAGAAACACTGTCCCTAAAGACACTTCTAGTGAGCTAATTCCTCTTTGTACAAATTCTAACCCAGCAAAGAGACACGTCTTGTCTTCTAAGCAGCAAGGTTGGTTAATGCTCCATTCCTATGCATGTTTGAAGAACTGGATACCGTTCTGAAATACATTTAGTGGACTGTAGGCACAAGTAGATACATACCCAGATGCACACAAAGGCATAAGGGATATACTTAAGGTAAAAGCATACCTGGCAAAGGTTTCTTGCTGCTAAAAACACAGGCATATAATACCAATCCAGAATGACTGATCTGTCTGCCGATGGCCGTAGTCCTTAGACCCTGTTACACCTCAGTAATTTGCACAGCTGCAAAACTTGGCCAATAGCTCGCGGGGGACCTACTGACAAATAATTTATGTGTGGTATTTATCGTAAATGTTGCATGTAACATACCCTTCATTTGCCATCAAAAAGTATATGGGAACTGGCTACTCCAAAGCTTTGAAGCACACTCCAACCAGCTTCACAACTCCTTTCTTTCATTATGTTTTGTAAAGATGGTGCCCTCGTTCCCACCAGAACTTCTCCATGGGCCGTGCCATAAGCAAGGGGCATCATGCTGACACAGGTAAAGAACTTCTCCATTTAAGACATTTGGAAAATGTCCATCAGAAAATCCACAAAAACACATATCCATCAGGCCCACTGTTACTTTGAATCAATCCACAAGCTTTACCTCAACCACATAAGTTAAGAATAATTTTTACAATATGAAGTTCACAACCTGAAACTACAGGATATAAATAAAGCCACAGGATAAGATAATTGTACCAATCATTCTTCTACACGTAGGAAGAGACAGTATTACAGAGAGAGATTTAGAACTTCTCCATTACTTTGGTACATAACATTTAAAATCTGAACAACATTTTGGGGAAGAGAATATACACAGGAAGGTTAAACTTTTATTTGATTAAAAAATATCCCACTAGTTTCCCCTTAAAACTACCATGTAGCCATTCATTTCTATGCAGTAATTTGTGAAGTGAGGGAAGAAGCCACCAGGGCTAATATTCTATAATTTGCACATCTAAAGCAAAACTTTTAAAGTCCTATTTAGAGAGAAGAGATCGTTCTATACCCTCTCTTGTATTCTGTGATTATCACAGCTCACATATTACAATTAAATTCATTTGTAAGCATCAAAACAAAAAATGTTCTGACTTCAGAAACTGTCAGCCACATGCATCATACATTGACTTCAGTTTATTTTGCAGGCACTCATTTCAAACAGAGACTTTCTTCAGGTGTACCCAACGTCAGTCAGCCAGAGCACTTCTGAGTGCTCTTTAAAAGACGAATGTGGAAAAGGCATGCTCCTTCCTCCTCTGCAGTGAATGGATTCTTTGAGGAAATGGGAGTATTAACTGTGATACAGCTACCCTTTTTTTCAAATTCTTTCACAAAGAGATCACTGCTTCTGGGACCCACAGGCCCACGTATTATTCACAGACCACACACTGGGAGGAGATGCATTGACCTCAGGTCTGTTACATCACCATTAGCGTTACTCCACCCAGGATCTGAATAGTTCATTTGGATGAAGCTTCAGAAGTTATCAAGAGCAGTCTGCATAATAAGCCACAAACTTGGGCTGATTCAGTTTTGAAACTCTAAACAGTGCTCAAGGAGTCAAAGAGGTCAAATTTTCCTTAGTTTTTGGTTTTGGTATTTGTTTTAATTCATATTACAGATTCCCTATTTTATTGCTCAGTCCTAAGGAAATGAGACAAAACTTTCGTCTGTACTCATTTATCTCATCTATCATTTTGTGGAACTATACAAAAATCCCTTCTGGATGACATGACCTCCTGAATTCTACAAGCTGGATATGAGGTTCTGCCTTACGTGAGCAAAGAGCACCATCTCTAGAGCCAGACCACAGGGCTCTCCTACTTCTTCTGTACAGCTGAAGCAACACAAAGCAAATGAGAAATTACTGAGGATTCCTTCCCCTGACACGGGGGATCCTTTGGGTGGATGGGTGACAGGGTAACCCTCGCTACACAACAAATGCATGTTCTTCCCAGAAGAGGCCTGTCAGGGGTTGTAAGCAACTAAATGGATTGGGAGCAGACATGATCCCGTAAGAAGTCTGAGCAGCAGAATGAAGGACTGCAGCCCAGTCTTGAATGTGTGCTAAATTAGACTAAAAGCCAGAATCTTACCAATATTGAGGGAACAGAAAGAGATCTGGCTTCCATGTTCTTCCCTCTTCAGATGTACTGAGGATAAACTCAGCAAGGCTGAGAACTCTGCATTTGGTTTTTAATTTCTTAATCCACTTATCTTTTCATGTGCTCATAGGACAAAGGGTGGAAGTAACAGAGAGGGTTAATGGCTTCTCTACAGTTGACTGGTGTTAAAGCCAGGGCAGATGTGGGCTTTAATTAAAAAGCAGCTGCACATACATAAACCACAGCAATCTTAATCCAGAGAGTGACAGTGTGAATACAGATCTCTTGCAAAAGCACATACCTTTAATCTGCATTTGTCTGTGTTTTTAGAGGGAAGGAGTTTCAGCAGAATTCTATCCAGGAGCTCATAGGAGATAAAAGGGAAAAGTACATATATGTCTAAAAATCAGAAAAGGGCACTAAGAATGTAAACAGAAAAGAATAAAAATAACCACATAGATCAAGTTACGCAGCACCAAAACAGAGCAGTAAAGTTTTCCATAACCTTTCACAGAATAGAGCTCTCCCACTCTGAGCAAGGCTCCAGCTGTTCTCTTGGCTTTCCCTTGGGCATTGATTATGCTGGACATCCTGTAAGCCCCAACAAAACTGGCAATTATATCTAGAATCTCCCAGCCCTTTAGGACTTCAGGTACCAAATTTGCTAGAAATACTGCAGAGGAGGAAATCATGACCATCAAGTTTACTCTGTTAATTTTTACCATGGTCCACTGGGTAGAATGTGGAGGTTCCCTTGTCGGGAAGCAGATGAGTGCACAGGAAGCAGCGCTGCCAGACAAGCCAGGAGCTATGAACTCCCTTCACATCTGCAGGCAGCAGCGAAACCCTGCAAGCTGCTCCCTGTCAACAGTATAAAATGGAGGTTACTTACTTAAGATCAGAAAGTCCATTAAGTTTGAAGTCCACAGGCTTGTTCATCCTACGTATGAGTATATGCCCAAGTATGCCAGAGACAATAATTTTTTGGCACGTCTCAGTATCCACAGAGGAGTGATCATGTCCTGCCTCATCATATGGGCTGCATATGCAGTGTATAAGGGCGCACCGCACTTTGTGTTGTCAGCTCCACTCAAATCTCTTTAATTAGATTTGAAGGTAGAGGGTGGGTAAGCTGGGAATTTATTTATCTCACCATAGACTCCAATAAACCATCTCCCTTTCTGTCCTGAGTATTGTCCATACACATTCTTAAACTCTTAGGATGCTTACTATCCACTAAATTTGCCACTCCACCAATATAGATTACTTGGATGAGAAGCCCCTGGCCCTCAAAAAGAAACAGAGAGAGAGAAGTGGACAATCCTATCAAGAGTTATGGCAGCCCAGATGCCCCTCTTGCAGATGCCCAAGTTGTCTAGTGTAAATAGAGAACCATGTGGTGGATTTGCAAATTGCATGCCTCGTGAACAGGATGAGAGAAGTGCTCTCCCTAGCACTCCCGTAACAGCTCTGACACCTCATTGCCCAGGCAAAGCAGGGACAAAGATGCTAGCAGAGCTGAAAAATCTCTGGTCTTCCATGTATTTCCACGGTTGAGTGTATGAATGTGCACAGGGTGAATGTGCGCAACGACAACAAAAAAAAAAGATGTAGGGGGAAATCTTGTATGGGATCTACACAGTGTCTAAGTAAAACAGCCTTAATTCTAAATCCGTATTGGAGTCCATCACTTTAGCAACCCTGCTACATGTACACAGAGACAGCATGATCTCCAGTTGAGAGATGAGAGCAGTCCAAAGCCTTGGATTCTGTTTAAACGCCACCAGCGGTTCATTGCCAAAGGACAGATCACGTCTGGGGAAGCCACTCAGGCACTGAAGCTGGCTGGGTAACACAGATGCCGAAGCAATAACATGGGATATGAACCAGAGGAGCAAGAGGAGAAATAACCAGTAATAACTCTAATATTACTTTTTTTTTTTTATTTTTGAGCTCTAATAAAGTGCCTGTATCCCTGTGTAGGCACACTAATGAGGGGCCTGATTTCCAGAACCATTGAGTCTCCAGCAGTTTCTGTGGAAACTGCTATATAAAAATCCAGCTTCTTACAAGGGGCTAAATATTCATTTGAATAGCTAAAGCTAGGCCACGGTTCTTAACAATGACATCTTGATATTTTGATTCACATAACAGCTGGGGATGGTGCAAGGCTGATCAGCAAACTGAAGCAGGATTACAACATAAAGCCAGTATTAATTGTATAAACAAAAGCCAAGGTTGGTAACCTTTTATGTGGAGACTGTGCAGACAAAATATTAAAGGGGAAAAGCTCCAGAAAAACCTGAGAGATTTTCTTTGCTGCAGCCAGTTGGGGAGGGGGAAGCAGAAGAAAATAAGACATTCAAGAAAGAAAAAAAGAGGAAAGGAAAACGGGAGGCTAAACGTTCCTTTGATAGACTGATAGGCTGAAATAATTCAGAATGACAACATTTTAAAATTCCTGACAAACACTTGAGCCTGCTAGTTTGAGAATTTTGTCCTGTGTCCTCGTAAGTGATGCAAGGCAAAGTGCCAGTTATGGGGATTACTCCCCCAGAAGGCTGTAAGATGTAAACGCCAGGATAGGACACCAAATAGTTCCGCTCTTGGAACTCCCAGGCAACAAGGAGGACCTGAGGAAATGGCCACAAGTTGTACCAGAGGAGGTTTAGGTTGGACGTGAGGAAAAACTTTTTCTCCCAAAGAGTGGTCAGGCACTGGAATGGCCTGCCCAGGGAGGTGGTGGAGTTGCCGTCCCTGGCAGTGTTCAAGAGGCGGCTTGATGAGGAGCTACAAGATATGGTTTAGTAGCTCTGGCACCAATGGTAGTGGGAAGACGGTTGGACTAGATGATCTTATAGGTCCCATCCAACCATGTGATTCTATGATTCTATTCACTCTCTGACATCTTCCTTTAGTGACCGATTCAAAGAAATAAAAAATATTTATAAAGATTCTTTACAATGATTTGAGTGACAGTTTGGCAAAGGAAGATAATGAGAGACTCCCCCACCCGCGATGTTTACAATAAGCCAGGGAAGCATCGTGGATCTATCATTTTATCACAGCCTTCGAGGCAAATTCTATACACAATTATAACAGAGTAAATCTGGAGTACGGGTGTGGATTTCATGGATTTGGAACTCATGATTATTGTTACCGAGATCAACATTGAACAGAAATCAACCTTTAGGTTGCGCAGAAACCAACCCTTCATAAAAGGAGATGAATCTGGAAAGACTGGTCACCTACACAGTCCTTAACTGGACCACAGCTTCATGATTCACCTTCCATTTCATTTGTGGATATGTGCCACATTTCATTCCTCAAACATCCCAGCAGTGGCTGCTGGCATCTGCGTGCACAGAGAAGTCACCAGCAAAGTACTTACCATATTGCAGCTTCTTCGATTCAACCTAAGGGCAGGAAATAGCCATTTTGTGTGCCAGTGCTTCAGGGACCAGTTGCCAGCACGGGATACAATGCTGGGAGAACTTAGAAGCAGTGCAGGAATTACTGGCACTGGCAGAGAGAATAATTTCTGAGTGAATTGCGCTACCTCCAAATGAAATCTTTCTACCCCAATCTTCAGCTATAAAATAATGTGCTGCGGCCACTTCCTAACATCCGTATTATGCTGCAGCTACTTTTTCATGTATCTTCTTTTGTACAAAGCACATTGGAGTGGGGAGTGATGCGAAGGTCAGATTTGTTTTGGAAAAGTCCAAAATCTCTTTCTGCAGCACAGTTATTAGGAGGACTGTGAGAAGGCCCAGTGGCAATGATATATAGATAAACATCTGCATTCCTGACATACCACAATCATTTTTGCTTCAAGTAGAACTTCACACTTCCAGTGCTAAGCAGATTGTGTATGTGTCAATTAGACACCCAAATTCTCTCTCCCCATTTGGTGTCAGGTATCCATTTGATAATTTGCTTTTGCATTATGAAGAGCCATGACTGACTCGGTGATCCTTTCTTTAGATTTGTCAAAGCTCTCTTGCACGCTGAGCAAACACTTAGTCCCCTTACAATATTGCATTAGCTGGCTCTGTAGTCAAAAAGTATTCCACTACCTTCGAGCTGCATTGCAAAGATCCCCAACTATTTTATGCACTGTCTACTTAAAAAATAAATAAAGATTGAATTACATTCCTGAGCCCAGGATCCTCTTGCACTATACAAATGTAAGTATTTAATTTGGCTTTCCCTGTTTATGTTAGTTTGTTTTAGTTGCTCTGTGTCTTACTCAACCACAAGAATGCAGCATAATTGGACTTATTCAGTACTGTGTGTCTTTGGCTGCTTTTTGCTTCCCAGAAGTAAAAAAAAAAAAAAAAAAGTTTTTAAAAGAAGGTCTAAAAGTGTTTTTTGTTCTTTAGTTGTGAAACTAAAAACTAGACAAACAATCAAAAGAAATTTCATACCGAGAGCCTGCAAATAAAGGCATACAGTTAAAAAATGAACTGGTTGTAGCATTGGGGGAAAGGAAGCAGATTGTGAGCCTGTAGAGCCTGAAGACTGCTGCTCACCCCTGCAGAAACGCGTTGGAGATCAGAAATGTGCAGTACCCCCGCCCAGAATTCTCTTTCCAGCTTAAGTTGGTTTATGGCAGGTACAACGGAAAAAAGGAAGAAACTGCAAAACAGACAGTGATGGGGTGACCTTCCCCGAGAAGTTTATTCTTGCCTGCAAGAACTGGGAGGTACCAGAAACCTGTTTCAGCTCCCACTGTAGGAAATGGAAAGAGTGCTGTTGGCTGTGGAAGGAGCTGCCGCAGGTGACAGGACACAGTTGAGAAGGTGGTTGTCTCAGCACCACAGCACCTCGCGCTCAAGCAGCGGGACTGACCATACAGTCCCATGGCCCCTTCACTGACACTCTCCATGGTGGGTGTCAGCAGAATCTAATTCCAGTGGGGTCTGCTGGTTCATTGCAATAGGCTAGCAAATTAAGGCCTGAGAGAAAACTGGCCTGACAAGGTTTCATACGCTCAGTCACTAGGAACATCGTCCTGAGACACCAGAGCATAGCACCTACTTTGAAGAGTGGCTCTCTTTGGTTGCAAGGGTTTATCTACATGGAGCTTCTTGCAGAGTTAGACCAGGGTGATTCAGGCAGACTTGCCCTCAGTGTATCAGGAGATGGTGACCATACACACAAAAGCAAGTCTGTCAACTTAGTAGCTCAAGCAAATAAACTGTCAAAGGTTCAACACCTACTGAATTTTTTTCGGACTTTCCATCCATGCTATCGTTTCATTAAATACAGATTAATTCCTTAATTTAGCTTTTTTAAAACAAAGAGTTTTCAAATTACAGGCTGTATTTTTATTAGCAGACTACTGGCAAAACACAAGAGGCCAGTGGGAGCATATTTGTTGCCAGTATAAGCCAGTTCACCCCATGGGCTTCAGCAGTACTCTGCTATTTTGCACTTCTTTAGAAGCTGGCCTTGGTTTTGTAACTTATTTTTAAATGGCTAAATACTTTTTTATCTGAGTGAAAGAAATCGGCATCAGCATCAATATCTACTGATATTCATTCAATATCTACTGTGCCAAAGCAATGATAGTCCTCACATTCAGATTGGATCTTTTGTCTCAGCTCTTCTCTGACAATTTCCTCCTTTCTGCACTCAGGAGAAAGAAGCAGGTTCCAGGGGGATGAGAGCAACCAGGTAGGATGAGGGACCATCTTTGACTCTGCAGGGAAGAAAGGATACTTGAACATCAGGCTGTAAGGGAAACAGGGGGAATCCTGTAGGCCATCAAGCTGCAGAGGAATTTAAAGAAATAACCCTGGCATCATGGATCAAGGGCATCAGTAGAGCTTAGAAGTCCCAGAGACAGCATTTAGGAAAATATGGGAGAAAGTTTGTGACCAATGTTACTTTTGGTATCCTCCCTTAGAATCACACTAGTTTACAAGCACATAAAGTTTCCCTAAAAACTGAGGATTCTCCTAGGAAACGTGGTTTGTCTAGCAAGAGAAACTCTCCATGAGCAATCTCTCGCATCCAGTTCCACATCAAGCACGCCAACAGCTTTCCAGTGCAAAGTGCGCGGTCAGGGTCGGGGCTGGAATGCGAAGTCCAGCCCTTCCCAGACACAGGGAGCGTGCCTGAGAGGCAGCCTCGCTGAGGGAAGCTTAGGGCAGCCCTGTAAATGCTTTTGGCTGTTTCTATGACATGTGTTAAATGAGCAACAACTGAAATAAATCTCCATAGGAGGCTGAAAGCAGCAGTACCCAGAGAAACTATAGTCAAATATTCAAAGCAGCTCCCAAATTGGAGATGTTCTTAGTTTTTAGACGCCTGATAAAGATGTCCTGCCCAGAATCCCCAAATTAGTTGCCACATTTTTAAAGCTTGATTTTCTTATGCTGACTTCTATGGCATAAGAAGCTCTCTCTAGCCATAAAAAGCTCAGAAATTTTACTGAAACTGCAGGAATTTCAGATCTTTATATTTTACAATTGTTTATGATTGAAAATTGGGTTGTACAAATATATGAAAAGAAAATTTATTGTAAGTATTGTTCTAGTGCTTGGTTGTTTCTGAGCACTGTGAACAAAACTGATTCTACACTCAGTTTTAAAATGCATGTGCAGCAACCATTGCATTACCAAAATGAGGAATAGCCAAAAGGAGCAACATTCAGCAGAGGCACACCCTTCTGAGAGAGAATCCAAAGCAAGACTAGTAAGTAATAAATAAATAATTGTTCACAAATGTTATACCTTACTGTTCTCTCTTTCAGGGGCCAATATTTTGCAGATGCCATCTATTGGGGAAGCAGGAAAATTAATTATTGTACATGATTTTAATGTAGTAAATAAAATCAGTTGGGAAGCTATTCCTAAAATCTCATCATTTCTTTACTTATGTTAGCTGTTACAAGACAAAAAGTGACCATGGCAACTATCTCTTAAGAATTTATGACAAGCCAAAAAGAAAGAGTAGAAATGTAGATACGTGAATCTTAACATCACTGAGACAGCAACCAAAGTAGAAATAGCTTTTTTAAGTAAACTCTGATCATAAAACTGAGAAACCACTGCTGTCCTTGAGAAGCACCACCTTTAAACTCAGTGGTCAGATGCTTACAGACCTTGCGCTGTCCTAACTCTGATTGTTTATCCAATGCTGCCCTCTAGCCCGTGCAAACCAGCACACAGGATTCCTGGTGGTTTTTCTCAGAACACAGTTTGTTCCTCTCAAAAGCCTTTGTTGTTTGCCACATCTGTGCTTTAAACTGCATTTTAAAGCTCTTATTTGGTAAATCTTCTACAGTAGTTGTGTTTCTCCTGGCTAAAGGGAAACAGCAAAATTGGCTCCTTACATGAAATGGTGAAAGTTACAAATTCTTGGAGACAGCTGCTGCGTTGTAACGGTACACACACCTGATCTTTGCTCCATTAGACACCTGATTCCCCGATGTATTATCAGGGAAACTGGCTCCAGCCCTTTGCTTTTTCAGTGCAAACTGCACGGTAAGCAGAACAATCTGGTGCTGGTCAACTCAAGCAGTGGCTCTACGTGCTTCCAAAGACCTAGGGAATATCTTGTTTTTTCTAGCGCTACATGTACAGGGCACATTCCAGGTAAAGGCTGGAACTATAAAACCCAGCCACACTAGACCACACTCATGGGGCTGACTCATCCTAACCCATTCTGCCTCTCCCACACGTCCCCCCCATAACTTGTGATCGCTCTCTGCTGCTAACTCAGTCCACCTGGGAATGAAGATGCCAATAAAATACATATTCATTAAAATTAAAAAGTAAATTCATAACAGCAGTTACAAAACAAATAGTTATAATTCTGTTTGTACTTTGGCCTGGTAAAACACATTAAAATTCCCAAGCCCTGTGTTGATATTCGGGCCTAGGTACCCTCAGGGACCCTGCACAGCACCGCTGAAGTCAGTATAAGCTAACGACAGACTTACAGACTTTTCTGAATGCCTGCCCTAAACAGAAGTTAAGATTCTGATCTCTAATTGAGTTGAAAGAGCTTCATTTAGAAAATCTTGTCCTAATTAAAACAAACCCAAACTGGTTCCAGACCTAAACTGGAGAGAAATTTAATTAACTATTCTGATTAAATGGCTTCCATGATTACAAAAATTAAATAAACGCAAGTTATCTCTTAAAAAAAACATCTCAAGGAAAGCACCAGAAATGCCGACAAAACAACGGAAGTGAGCTGGCAGCCGCTGTGGTAAGGGAGGCTCTTCAGGTACCTGTAAGACCAAACTGTTCTCTGAAATGATGCAGAATTGGAGAGTCATAGCAAACTAAAGGTCAGGCATCAATAGAAACACACATCAAAAGGCAAAGACATCCGTATTTTACCGAGTATACTCCCTAAGAACCTAGCTGTCGTGATCACTGCTGTCGTGTGAGTTCAGTTGACCTGAGGAAGCTTTGAGAGGAAGACATCAGGAAGACACACTTGACTCCCTGCTTCTCTCCCTGCCATCACCCCAAGCTGAATTAGGCTGCCACGGGCTGCCGTACCCACAGGCTGGGCGGCTCAAGGTGGCCATACTGACCCACGTGTCCTTCTTCCCCTCTTTCTTTTCAACATCTTCTGCAGACAGCCCAAGAGGAGGGGGTATAATTACCAAGAATAGCTGGAAAATCTCAGCTGTGTATTTGAGGATGCTTTTGTGTTGCCCAAATAGGACAGCAGATTCCATCATTAAATATCAAACATTAAACAAACATGAGGGGCGAAGGCATTGGAATGTGTCTGCCTTAGGGACAGAAGGGTGTTTACTGAAATTTCATTTTACAGTAAACTGCTACTTTGCAGCTGCGGAGAACTTCATATTAAACTCAAAGCATCTCCACAAACCTTTTCCCCATAAATTTAATGCTTGGGAGGGGTTTGTAAGTGACGCTACTGAAAAGCATGGTGCAGTAGTGGAAAAATGTGTTACATGGAACAAATCAGTAGATTAAAACCTCCACCTCTATTTGTCCAAACAAATATTCTTTTCCTTTAACCATAACACAGGAATCCTGTACCACAGCCTTTGAGGCTGACTGTGTGGAACTGCTTTTAAATATTACTTTGTTTTTCTCTTTTTAACTAACCAATGGGGCATTCTTAAAATACCATCAAATTATTTCCCTTGCTTAATATTACTAACAACACTTTTTGAAATGTTTGGCTTCTTGTCCACACCCAATTTGCTGAAAGCTCAGAATGAGATCCACTAGGGATTCATACTGGAGAGTTTTTCAGTGTGTTATAACCAATAATTGTCAAATTGCACAGTTAAAGCTTGGGTAGGATTCTACAGGCCTCAGGCAAAATTCCTACCGTAGTCACGACAATTTTTCTTGAGAAAAGACCAAGGGATTAAACTGTTGAAGGAAAAGAATAATTTAAGAAGCTCTGCTGGCCAGTTTACACATCAGATAAACTGCTGCTGGAACTAGCAGGCTATTTGGACAGGGATGGAAGAACTAGCTTAACCAGTCAGACCTCTGATTCAACTACTGCAAAATCTTGTCTCTGGAAATCAAAAATTTGCCTATGGAGGGGGAGATGAGAAAGCCCTAGTACTGAAGATAACTCAGAATAGTACTGAGATACAAAAATTACACTTAATTTTAAAAATTGGTTAAATATAGTCCTAATATAATCCTAAATATAGTCCAAATAGAATCTAAATATCCCACCACAATGCAAATTTATCTCTAGGTACACGCTTCAGTGCTTTCCTGAGTCAAGATACCAATGAACACAATGTTTGCTGTAGACAGTACTGTCTGAACTGAGAAATACAAAACTTCAAGAGTACATACAGTCACAGTAGATGTTTAACATCTTCACTTGTAGGAAAAACACCATGGGCTGATAAAAATACCACGGCCATGGAGAAATCAGATGCAGAGTAAAGAGCTCTGGGGGACAGAAAAGACAGCAACAAGTCTCTGAGGTGAAGGGAAGTTTTGAATGCTGGTACACACCGTGAAACCTTACTGATGTTGCATTTTAATCCTCTATATTCATCTTTGTTTGCGAAGTTTCTTTTCAACTGCTTTTGGACATTTCCAAATGTTTCCAGTTTCAAAATGTACCACAAATCAACTATAAATTGAAAAAAAACCCCACACGCTTGGGCTGCAGTCTGGATCCTGACATATTCTTCCTCTGCAGCTCTTGACAAGCCTTTTAATGTCTCTACTCCATTTCTTCTTTATTATAAAATCGCTACCCTACCTCAAAGGATTACTGTGATACTATTTTGCTATGCATACTTTCCCAGGATATTTAGACAGTCTGACTGCAGGCAGCAGAGATATAAAAGTATGTTTAAACAAGAGGAACCTCTAAGCCATCTTAGCGCGGAATCACTGCACTAGGGACAGGTAACGATGATAGGAGAAGGAAAAGGCAATGCAGCAACTGCAGTAGCAAATTTTCCCCACAGTCAGCATACCAGACCGAATGGCACTGATGGGCTTCAGGCTGCAGCTGACTTTTAATGGCACCTTTCCTGATTTGTACACTTCAGAGTAAAATCAAGTCCAACAATAAAGCCCTGACTCTCTCAGAACTCCAAGCATTTAGAAACTGGGCTAATCACAACTATGAGATAAAGCATCTTTCCTTTTCATCAGCATGAAAGAAAGGATATACCAGTTATCTAACTCAACTTCCTCACTGATCTGAAATGTGCAAGTTTAGAAAGAATTCTTTGGATTTACAGTTGTGCAGTGGAGCAGAACCAGGACCATTTTGCTCACTGTTTTCCCTAACATTCAGAATAAAACTTTTGGTAATGGAGTCATTAGTGTCCAGGAGTCAGTTGCTTTGGAGTATTCTGGTTCATACCATTTTATATATAAAACTGAACAAATACAGTAAAATCAAATTGAATGCTTCGTAGCATGGGAATAATTGTGCGTTTGGTGGTTGTTAATATCAATTTCTTACTGTATTCTCTCACTTTGCTAAGGCAAACCTGCAACGCTCGAGCCAAGCAGATGCAGAATGTATCAAATTAGTACCTTAGGGCAAGGAATACAATAAGATGTTTCATTATAAACTCAGGGAAGCAAACTATACCCTTGACATACTCTGGTCCCAGACGTTGCTGAGGCAATTGATAATTCTTTATGTCTCATGTGAGGATCACCAGAGAAAATCTCTGGAAGTAGTCATTAGTCAAACAAAGCATAGCACAGAGTTAGAATTTTTGAAATGGTGCCAAAAGCAGTTGCGGAAATTTGCAATGACAACTGATGAGAAACTCAATGCCTAGAGGGAGGGCAGGGTTGTGGCTTTCCTCTGGTTTCAGGTTTTTCATTTTCTTTTTCACAGATTGTGACAGAATCTTTATAAGGATCTCACAAAATCTTCCAGTCAGTTGTCTGTAGAGAGGAAAATCAATTTTACAAACAGTTCCTGTTATACTGGCACCTTTCCTGTAGTTATACAGCATGAGATTTGTTGGAAACCAACAGTGGGTTTCCAACTAAAGAAGAAAATCAAAATACAAGGCACCAGTATGGGTCTGGAATAGAGTAGGGAGGGATGAGCCACAATCAGAATGCACTTGGCAAGGGAGATGGGGATTAAAAGTGGGTTTTAAACACAAGGGAGAAGGTCTCAGACAGTAGGGCAGAAAGGGAGGAAATAGAGAGAAGAGAAAAAAAGAGTGAAGAGCTCCTGGAAGATAACAGCAAGAGTCTATGCCTAATTACCCTTAGCCAGAAGGAGAGAAAGAGACTGCAGCAAGCCTGTGGGAATCAGTCATCAGGTACAGGAAGGGGCCTTACTTTTCAGGTTCCTGGCATAAAATTAAAAATTTTGCACATTTTTGCAGCACACTGCCTAGATAAACTGCACTAGCTACAGATAGTTGTACTGAAACAAGGAAAAAGATAATTGCAGTAATCAAGGCCATTAACCTCAGGTTGCCCTATCCTATCAAACCCGGAACCTTACTGTTGAAGCAATGCAGCCAGACACATTATTCAAGACACTAACGCTTATTCTTATGATACACACTGGGACACTAGTGATGCATTTGAGGACATAACAGAAAGTAAAAAATATCCTTATTAAAAATAGCACACACTCAAGAGAATCACTGGCATTCCAACCAGAAGTTTATTTAGCATATAATACTAAGAGATTATTCCAAGCAACAGATTATTCCAAGATCCATTGGATCTCATTTTTAGGCTTTTAGATTGGCATTATATTAAGGTGTTACATTAATTTCATTATTTGCTTGCTTTGGCTTCAGAAAGCTCTCATATGAGCTTTGGTGTTTTTTTTTAACTCCAAGTTCCTTCCGGAAAGTTCATCCTTAAAGCTTTCATGCTGCAGTGTAAGGTACTGCGCTCTTTCTCTTCCCACTGATATTACCAGGGCTGGCATCTGAGGCCTTTTGTTCAAATCATGGTCACAGCTTTGGATAATGCAAAATGCAATTTTTGTCACAACTCTAGCATTGTCACAAAAAGATAATTATCTGCCAATCTGCTGGAAATTTTCCTTCTTCAGTGATTTACATGTGCCAGACATAATTTTGACGTTCATGCTCCAGAGAGCTCCCTGAACAAGAGTGTCTAACAGGAAAAACAATTGGTGCACCAGAGAAGTGTGTAATACACTCACCTTCATCCCTAGGTTTATTTTCCTCAACGAGTTTCTAGAACAGAGTTCTCAGCCACACTAGTCTGGTGTCTTGACCGCACTGGTAGAAACAGGACTTTGTTTCTCCAGATCAACCAACACCTCCTGGCAAGAACTCCCAAACCTTACTGGAAGCTGAAATCCCAATATTGATGTGCTTACAGACACAATGGCAGATGATTTATTGATCACACTACAGAATACAGGAGGCTCACAGCTAAGTCAGTCCTGGTGGGATAGCACTAGTTTCTGCTACCTCTCCCCTTCCTTCCAGGGAAATGAAAGATGAAAACCAGCACGTAGCTTACACTAGATGCTCAGGCAAAACTCAAGTCATATGATATTAAGAAACGACTGAATTGAAGAAAAGAAGAACAAGAGCATTCAAACATTTAGCTCTCACAGGCGTGTTAGAGAATTTAGAGGTATCATGCTTAGTGGAAGATGTATTTTCTCCATACATCTATTTAATAGGCACCATAAGTGTTAGTGTTTCACTATAAGAACGATGAATGTATGCTAATGTCTTTGTTTCCATGCCAAAGCACCCATCTGTTCTCTGCTCAGAATTCTGTCATGTTCTTTTCTTTTCACTTTTGCCCTATGTTATATTTAAGTTAAAAAATACAAAAATATGTATTATCTCATATATATAATTTATGATCTAGACTCTCAGTACTAATGCAATTCAACAAAGAGAGAATGGAACAAAGAGAGAATGGTTCAGAATACTAAGTTTCAAATTGTTCAAGATAAAGCACTGCCTTATTGTGTTGCATTAGCAACCTCTTCATAACAAGGAGAGACAAAAAGAGTGTTTGAATTAATGACCTCATTCATGGGGGGAAAAAAATCTCATTTTTTACTGCATAGTTCATCTGCTAACACACATACGCTAGCCTTTAATAACAGTCTTATGCTGCTATATCACTAGCAGCGTACCATACATGATGAATTACCCACTACTGCCATTATTACTGGCTTTAGGTTTTATTAACTTAGAAAAAAGGTGCCTACAAAGTTTTTTTGTATCATCAATTGCTGCTTCAAAGACAGGAACAGAGATTTGCATTAAGAATTTTTAGGAGATTAGTAATCAGACTTTTTGAGCTCACCACAAAATTTATGAGATAATATATACCAGCACTAGATATGTGTAAGTGCTTACTGTCTTTTGTCGGAGAGTGAATGCTGCAACATGAGTCATAATTATTTAGGCTGCAATTTCTAATATTCTACCTTTGTTTTTGCTCAGTAGAAGTACTCTATGAAGTGCCTACTGGGGTATAAATGCAATAAAATTACCAGCTTACTTTAGGGATTGTCTACTCTTCTAGGTCCTAGAACAACACTCAGGATCAGAACAGTTAGAACTGTAGCTAGACCAGAAGACCTGATAATGCGTCTTTTTCTCCAAAGCACTTATGAAAGGGAAGGCAGGCATTCTAAACTGCCCTTGTACATGTGCAACTTATACATATATTTATTTTCACAGGACGAATGCTTAACTCCTTAGCCCCACAGAACGCCATTGTGAGTGTAAAACTACAGCAACTAGTATATATTAAATATATTCACGTACACAGAGCATCTTCAAGATAAAATACTCCGATATTCTTCAAGAAGTATAGCTTCATCGTGTAAAGTGGACAGTGCTATCAGAATGATTAAGTGATCACAAACTACTATGGTTGAAGCACATTAAATATTTTGCTCTCCCTAGGATGCTATGATTGTTTGGCACATATTAAAAAAGTGATGTTAAAACAAAAGCACATTCTGAAGTAAGGGCAATACTCGGCTCTTTTCTCAGATGCACAACCGCTTTCCAAAGCAGCAGCTCCTCATAAGTTGGTCCCACGTGGCTTGAAGCTAACCCAGATACAGCACTGAGGCTTTTTCCCTTTTCAGCGTCAATACAAAGAAAACTGGGGACCAGCTCCTAGTCCCTGCTCTGGCAGCTTTAATACCATCCTAAATAGGTTGCTGAGGATTACTTTTGGCACTCCTTGGGAAACCTAACTGGTGGCAAGCCAATGTACCCAGCTTTCTGCCAACTGCTTCTTGTTCTTTTCTAAATCAGGGAAGTAATACAAAAAAAAGTGCCAGGGAGCAAGCTGAGGGCTAGAGCTAAAGTATGCTACGCTCCAGTGATCTGTGTAAGCACAAGGAATCCATAGGGGACACTTATAGACCAGAATAACCTAGAGTAGTCCTTAAGCTATTGTAAGTTGTTCCGAGCACAGTATAGAGATGCCAGTGCCTCCTCCAGGGCTCTGCCAAATACTCTGGCAATTCTTGGTATTTTGCTGTAAGTCAGTGTTTGCAGAAGATTTCCTCAAGTGTTATGTCATCCTTCCTTCCTTCCTCAAAACTTTTCCTGAAATCCCTTTCACTCTGTGGGGTCACAAACAGCTTAAAGGTGGAATTTAGCACATACCCTACACAAGGCTGAGCTTTCCAGAGGTTTGAATCGTGCAGTTTCCAGGACCTCTGCAAAACATCAGCTTGCCTGACTGCTGTGAATTTTAGGAAACAGGGCACTGCTATAAAATATTGTCACTACGTCACAGATATTAAAGTTGAGAATAACTTCTTTTGGTCATATTTCTTCTTTCTTCTGCTATTGCAGAACTCTCTTCCATGCTGAACTCTTAAGGGTTAACTGGCATTGGGTGGAGGAGGGGGAAATCAGAGGTCAGCTCATGTTCTGATATCAGTGAACTCACAAGTTGTTACTCCTTAAGCATGTGGTTTCATCCTAGGTTCTTCCTGCCAGCAATTTCTCACTTTAATCATACACCCACAGCAACCCAGATCTTTAAATTCAGCAATTCTTTCTCAGGTTTCAGCAAGTCATTGGCAGCCTGAGCTATTTTGGGGATATTTTCTCTGCTGCAGATGCAGCTTAGGAAAACGCAGGGAGCATGCTAAAGACCTGCAGCTATTTGCCTTGTACAATTTGCTCATTTCTCTTTATTTCTCTGTTTTCCTGCACTGATCACTTAAAGGACAATCTCTCTTGCAAACAAAATCCCCGGAGCCTGATTAGAGGGACTGAAGGCTCCCAGACACGGATTGCCTGCCAGCCACAGCACGGTAAGGACATGGACACTTTTGGCTAGCCTTGCATTGCAGCTTTTTAAGCTTTGCTGAACGTTTATTTGTGTCCATCGCTTCCAAATCAACACTGCTGGCATGGCAGGCAGTCTCCAGCTCCTGGTCTCCATTTTCATTCCCTAAAATCCTCAGCACTTGTAAGTAACACATTTATACTCACCGTGTCTTTGTATATTGTAGAAATCAATGACTGACACTGATTTTGATCAGTTCCAGGGGTTGGGTTTTTTCCTTACATTTTAGCATCTTTCGGAGGTCTGTAATTTGTAATCCTGCTTGAAACTGTGGATATTTCTATTGCCTGATCTTCCCTGTTTTACGTATATTGCTAGTCTTATTATTTAGCTCAGCAAATTATTCAAATCAGAGAATGGTTTTATGCACCGTAGGTGGAAACATTATAAAAAAGACCTGCTACTGCTGTTTTACAGTTATAAACATAGCTTTCTCGTCTGGTGTACCTTTAAGGTGTTAGCAGTGCGCTAACACTGCAAAGACACAGACAGCATAAAACCAATGCAGCAGACCGAGCTGCACTAAAAATGAATAGGTTTTAGCATGCTGTTCTTTTAGCATATGCTCACAGAAAGGCATCACGTAAGCTCTGTAACAATGGTGGGATTCCAATTTTATAGGACACACTATTTTGTTGAAATACTTGTAAAAATAGTTTCACATCCTCAGGGACATTTTACTTAAACCTCCTACTGCAGGAAGATGAACACAGTACGTGTCTAATAAAGGTATGAGGCAAATTCTGGGAATCTCTGGTGACGGAAACTGGAAAAGGGATTCTTTTGGTCCTTTCCTGTACTTCAGGCTTTTTAGAAAAACTAGAACTGCTTTATGCTTTGTCCTTTCATGTTCAGTAATATGATGATTGCAGAGAGAGGATTCCCCTGAGGGTTTAATATACACCGTCCAAATATTAGACTGCAACTCGGTGTTTGTTGTCCTATTAAGGGAGGTTTTAGAAAGCCTGACTTTGCACTAGAGGTAGGGAGGCCTTCAGATACAATAGGCAATCAAAAGCTACCTGTGTCTGCTGCCAGATCAGACAAGAGCGTATTGTACAATTGTCACCCCATAATATTTCCTATCAAAATGCTTAGCCATTACAGTCTGCAGCCGAAACCAAAGTTAGTACAGCCTTTGAAACAGTATTTTAAGAACTTATTCAAATCTCATCTTTCACCTTTCAATATGGGAGAATTTTTTTGTTCATTTTCTAGCTTGCAAATGTTTCTTGAGTGATTTATAAAAACAAGTGGAGGGATGGGGGAAATGTTGTATGTGCATGAGTGGACTGAAGGTCTTTGAGGCTAATTTTCAGTATGGGAAAAGTTCTGGTGTTGATCGGCAAAGAATTTAAAAAAAAAAAAAAAGCCATCCAGGATATAATGACTTAAAACTCAGAACTCTAGAAGGAAAAAATGAAAACTTAAACTGGTAGCAATAGGTTTAGGATCAGGCTCTGAAAGTGGCACTTTTGCTCCTGAATACCTCTCATCAATTTTAAGATAATTTCTATAATACTGTCTATGTCTTCTGAATGTAAGACTGACCCGTGAGCCTGGCTCTTTCCTCCCACTGGTGAATCTCTGCCTCAGTTTCACTGAAGTCACGGATACTAAATTAGCTTAATGAGAAACATGAATCAATCCTTTAGTCCTTAGTTCCATTTTAGACTCAGTCCCAAATGTTAGCACTCAGCTTACTGGAAATCTTGAGACTCGACACATTTCCCAGAGACCACAGAAAGAAATTATTATAGCTGAGTGTGTTTTCCTAAATCTTAGCAAAGCATTTGATTGTTACTGTTACCAAAGGAACTGTTATGTCATTAGACAAGTTACAAGGCACGCATGTAAATTTAGATCCCACATTTCTCTCTCTCAAAAAAAAAAAAAGTTGCTCTCAGCACAAAGAGAAGTCAACTGAAGGAAGTTCTACCGACAGGACAGGTCTGTGCAGAATTGAGTGTCTTGGGAATTCAGTGAGATAAAGCTTAATACAGTGATAGACCTGTACAGATAACCACTCATGTGGTGCTTGTTTGGGCTCATTTTAGAAAATACCTACTGAACTGTGCCATTGATAAAAGTTATTATTAGAAAGACAATGCATGTTATTTCACAATATGTGCAGAAAGGAAAAAAGCTGAATAATAAAACAGTAGATGCTGCTTTAGGCATACATTATGTACCCATTAGGATGTATGTATGTAAAAATGTATCTGTTGGGATACATTTTTAAAACAAACTGTTGCATGCTGGGGCTCTCTGGAAGTTGAAAACCCTATCTTAGAAAAGGAACACAGACCATAGGGATTAGCAACTCTCCAGACATTCCCAGCTGAGGATTCTTTCATGCTATGTTAATATACTTTTTTTTTTTTTTTGGTGCATATGCATTAAATCAGGCACACAAGGTACTAAAGATTAACTGACTCTGTAAATGTACTAATTTATAATTCAGCAGCAGCTATGATGCCAGGTACTCCATAACTCGTACTCGATGGTCCTTGCCTAGAGACAAGTGCTTCTAAAGGGCTAATGCACATCAATAAGGGCAACGGCTGCAGCGGAGCCCATGCTGATGTACAGCAGAACTTGTTCTAGAGTCACACCATGAGTCAGACCCACAGTTACTCCTTCACCTGAACACTCACAGAAGTGGGTCCCTCCAGTTTTAATTACATCCTCAGACACACACTGAAGTTACAATAAATAAGTTATTGTGTAGGAGCGCAGCCATAGTAATTGGCCAGTTATATTCTCTTCACCTGCCTTGGTTTTTTTTAATGTTTACTCTGTTTAATTTTAGCTTAAAATACAGTTTAAAAAACATTTAATTGGTCCTGCACTATTCTGTAAATGGCTAGACTAAAAGCTCCTGTAGTCTCAGCGGCTCCATTGACATGCAGTAACTTACTACACTGCAACAACCTGATCAGATGGCTGACTCCTTCATTAAAATTGAAGGAACAGTTTTATTTTTCCTGGCTGCCACTTTGCACCAGACTCATTCTGTTAAATCCAGTTTAGGGACTGGGTTGAAAGAGGAATCGTTAGCAAAAAGTGAATAGTACAAGAAGTCTTCAAGGACTGGCTCTGAGTTTTAATAGTCTTACGCAGTGGGGCTCTGCAATAAAAAACTAATAAATTTTGCCAGCAATGTGTTGGGAGACAGCATCAGTTTAGAGGAGGAATATCACTCAGTAACAGAAATGAAAGGAAATGTAGTAATTTAAGGCTCATCAGAGGCAGGAATAAGCAAATAAGGGAGCAGCCTAGAGAGGCAAGCTGCAGACTTCTGGGTGAAGAGGGAGGCACCAGCTTGGCTAGTCCCAGCAGCTCAGCTTTCTCTTCTCCGTAGCTGCTGACCTGCAGCACCAGCAGTGCCCCAGCCTTCTCCCAGGTGGCAGCAGAAACATGAAGATGCTCTGCAGCCTGTTTCTCTCCCATCCCATGGGATCAGGCCTGCAATTGTAAGAAGGAGAACCACTAGAAAGACATCTAAAATGGTGTTCATTCTTGGAAGTCTGAGTCCAAGTCTCTAAGACAAGTTTCTGACAGAGTGTAATGACGTACAGCAGATCCGAACTCTGACTTCTCATTACGCAATATCGTTTCCTCTGCCAACTTCTGTTTGTAACTAAAGTCACTAAATTTATCTAAAGCTAGATAAAGTATATAAACTCAATGAATGTAATATATCAATGCAGCAATGGTCTACTAAATGTAAGCACTACTTTTAACAAGGATAACAAATGCAGGCAAAATTGAGCTTTCATTAACACTGTCTCTCATTTATGCTGTGACAATGTCTTTCTTGATGCAGTATTCAGCTGTCAGTCCTCAAGATCTGAAGGTAGAAAAGGGTTGAAATGAATAATTCTTCTGTTTGTAAAGGTAAAACAAAAGGCCTCAGCTGGGAAAGAGGAAAGAGATTATTACTCCTAAGTATGAGAACGCCTTCAGATAAGATACTGATCTAGTCATATTTATGTCTAATAATTTAACCACTTTAGAGTTAGACAGAAACAAACGTTATTTCAGCCTTGCAGAGCATGCTGACATCACACAGCCCCCAAATTTAGTTCTTTCCTGTAGTTTGTCTGTGCTGGTGTTATTAATAGGCACACTAAAATGGGAACTTCACCCTGGTTCAGCTTTGACTCACTGAATGGCCCTGGGCATCATATAACCTCTGTCTCCAGTTCTCTATTTGCATAATGCATTTGTCTGTCTAGTGACTTCACAGAGTCATGGGGCAAATAAATGAGCGACTTAACAGAATTTTTAGAGTGCAACACACTGGCTTTCCTTATACTCCCTGTGCTTTTTTATAATACATTTCATGAATTTTAACATAAACTTGCCTTTTTTATGAAAGTTACCTACTTTTTCATGAAGTCAACCAACCTATTTAAACAGAAGGAAGAACTATTTAAAACTTGCAAATTAAACCTCTTAGGATTAGTACCTTGAAGTAAACAAATGGAACCGTAGCCACATAACAAAGCTTGTAGCCTCACAGGCCAAAATATCTTTATCTGGTGGTGTTTTTAAAAAAGCTCTTCCCTGTTCAGAGGAAAGGGAAGAAAGAAGGAAGCTTATTTTCTCACCTTGCAAAGAAATAACAGATAACGTGGTTAGTAAAACCTGCACTGCACAGTATGGTCTGGGCATACCAGGCGGAAGAATCTGTCAACCACTCTCCATTAATAAACTGGCAGGGAAAAGAGCTATATTATTTTGGAATCTAAACTGGCTCTGAGTGCAGGACAGTTATATTCATTCGACTGCACCAGAGGACATAAATCCCCAGTGTAGTTGAGACAATTTGCCCAAAGCTAATCAAATTAGTTATATGCTTAGTTAATTTTTTTTCCCGTTGTTCATTGAAACTATTCAAATTTTCTAGCCTTCTCTAGATTATACTTCTCTGCTCCAAGTCTTACCCTTTCTGTCTTAAAGAGAGAAAGACCCCCTCCTGTCAAGGAAGCCCTGAGGGGACTTTTAAGACATTGACTTGCAATCCTCAAATGTTCATTTATTTATAATGGGAGCCTAAAGTAGACACAAAAATAAATTAGGGTCATCTGACATTAGTTTAAAATGCAAAGATGGACAAAGCAAGCACATAAATTATCGAAAGTTGAATAGTTCAGCACTGATTATTGCATCAGTGAATGCCAGGAGATAATCTCCACGCTGCAGCTTTACAAAGTGCAGATATTAGGCTAGCTACTAATGCCTCGTTAGATACGAGCGATTGACTCTTTCGAGGTAGTATTCTTGGACGCTTACTCATCCCTCATTTTCTTATTTTTTCTTATGGCTTGATTTCCTCTTTGCTTGGATTAGGGTTTAGATCAGAAATGAACAGACAGTAATGTAAAGGAATATTTATAGTCCCAGGAAATGTGAAACATATGTTGACCAGCGTTGCATTAACTAAGTGAGCAGTGAGTTGTTCCCCAAAGTTAGGCGCTCTCAGCTATGCTAACCAGGAGCATGGATCTCCAGATAGCACGACTTCCAGAGAATGGTACTCCATTTCTAATTATACCACTACAGAACAGTGAGAAAAAATAACGTATTACCCAAATAGGGTATGTAGATAGGCATGTAGATATGTATGAATACATAACAGATGGCTGGTGTTGGAAGTGCCTTGACCCCTCCACAAGAAAAAAGAATTCAGACCTCCAATCCATCTCACAGCTTGTGTCCTCACGGATCTTGGCAACAGGACAAGGAAAAAAACCTCTAAAGCTGATCTAATCACTAATAATGACATGATTATTGTGATGTAACTACAAATTTATTATATATTTAGTCTGACAATGCTATTTTAGGATGATGCTTCAAATGAGTATGCTAAAAACCCAAGGTCTAATTCATTCCCAGTATAAAGAGTATTCCTGTTGACTTCAATGGGAGATTTGCTTGTTCACCTCAGTTCTAATTTTGGGTTAGCATCTTTTCAATATTTAGGATTGAGTTGCACCAGCCTAAAAATGTCTCACTCTTAAATCCAAAGCAAGCATCTCTAGGGAGTTGGGGGAAAGGCTCATTTTCATGCAAGTACCTGTATTTACGCAGGACGCTTAGATTTCGTGTTATTGCCGTAACTTACCCATATAAAGTGAAAAGTTCTTTTAAAAATAAAGTGAAAAAGCCTCAGAGGCAGAGCAGCAAGAGCCAATCTAAAATATCTATATGGCTCTTTTATATCCAGATAACCAGAAAGAAAGGCTCAAAAGTTGCTTAATGGCTGAGCAAAATACAATGTAACATTTGATGGCAATGGCTTTGAATGTCAGATGGAAAAATGCATAAATCTTTAGCAAAAAGAGAATGAAAGATAATGGGAAATTTGCATATACTGAACCCCCCACGCTATGATCCTGACTAGTAGACAAGTATACCACAGAGGAAACCTGCAGTCATGTTAAGCTGAGGAGAGAACAGAAGAGTCCCTGAACTAGTGAACAATGAGGAATAAAGAACAGGCAGAGCCTTAGATACATGTAATCTGCTTGGGTTGTGTAAGCAACAATAACAAATTCAAACAATAAATCAGAATGAAATGTTTCTACTTTTTTGTTTTGCGGGAAATGGGATTTTGTTTTCATTGTGATGCAACCAAAACAGCAAAATTTCCTGAGGAAGGGAAATTTTGAGTTGTGCTATGTGAAATACTTTAGTAATGTTAGTGTGTGAATTGCAGTAAAACACAAAAAGATACTCCACCCTACTGCAACCCAAACCATAACAGCAGTGAGGCTAGAGGATCAGCAGTAGCCCACAGCCAGACCACAAGCATTGCAACAGAAAGTTCTTGATCCTGGAGAAAACACTTTACCAACAGTTGGGCTATCTTTATAACTGCTGTGATGATGAAGCATATATTAAGATACTTTACTGTATTATCTGAGGGATTTTGCCACTGAGTAGCTCTAAGAAAGGAAAAATGAAGAGCGAACTGAAGCAGCCAAGTGATCCATTATGTCTTCTCAGAAGACAAAACAGTGAATCATTTATGATTAGTTTGATAAGCAAAACCACTGGTTTTAGAGCTTAGCTATAAATACTTTTTTTTAAATGTGGTTATTGATTTACTATTTAATGATGGTTGGTTAAAAGATGAGATTGCTGAAGATCTCTACCCATTACCATTAAACGATAAGTGCCTAGGACTTGTGGATAGGTGCTATTTACTGACTTCGATACATTGCATAAATCTTGTGGCCTTACCTCAATGCCTCGGTTAGGTCAGGGTGTGTTGCTCAAAACTCTCTACAAATGTTGAACAAGTGAAATCCCTGAATCGGTATTTTATATTTTAAAATAGAAAAAGTAATGCAAGTTTTATAAAAGGATGGGACTTGAAGAGTAGTGTCTGAACTGCTAGGTTATTTTCAATAAAGATCACCTGAATTTTCATCTATTGTAACTATTGCTTCGCGTCAAGGAGAAAAGCAATGGGCTGGGCTCCATTGCCTAAATGGCACTGCAAGCTTCTGCCACTAGAGTGTGTCAAGGCAAAGGCGAGGACTAAACCTCAGACTCCGACTCGTTTAGTTCGTACAACCATGGCACTGGCCAAAGACAAGCAGCTTGAACGTACCCTTTTTCTGATTTCCTGCTTGACTGCTAGAACTTGACTCAAAGGTGAGACTGCTGAGAAAAGGTCTGACCCCATTACACTGCTTATGCTGGGCACAGGGATTTTCATATGAATATTGAACAACACAGGCGTCCAGAAACTGTCCAGCCAGTTCTAAGATCCATTACACTGTGCCTGTTTTCAGTTCAATGTCAATGTAATATCCCTTCCAGGCTAAGACTCTTACTTTGGTGCAATACAATAACCCTGTTATTTTGTATTGAAAAGTCAGCACGTCCAGTCAATGTATGTAAATCTGTCCTCCCCGCTTCCCTCTCTGCTGGATGTGTGCAGTTGAACAGTTGCAGTAAAATTTGGGTAAACAAACCCCACATACCTATGCAAAAACTGAAAATGCGCTGTTGTGCTGAGAATTTAGATGCTCTGCTGTACTTAGGAAATCAATTGGAAGAAAAACTGTAAAAGCCCCTCTCTTTGATAGTAAAAAAAAAAAAAATCAGAACAGTTAAAATTAGAAATGTGTAGGCATAAAGCACTGCCAGTATCAAACAGAATATGTTGAAATGTACACATTTGGAAATGCTAAAAATCAGGTTCTGCCTCCATACTTCACTGAATCAAGGCTGGCCCTTTCTCCCATCTGTAAAACTGCACCAACAGCACTCCCTCCCTCTCTTTTTGCTCATTTTTATCTCTTCAGATTGCAAACACTTATTAGGTGTTTTGATTACAGAGGCTAGCTCCTAGTAATTGTTTTTCACTGTCTATAGTGTCACCCTGTAGACTAACCTAGACTGACCTATTAAGGATTCTTTAAAATACATTTAAAGAAAAACAAAACAACAACAACAAAAAAAACCTCAACACCCAAACAACTACCATATGAGAGATAGGAATCCTACCCACAAGTCTGTAGTCACATACATGCTCAAGTGATGTTCTGAATGGAGAAATATAGCACTGGATTTCATTATCTACTTTACTTCCCTTAGGAGAGGTCTGCTAAGCCTTTCTTGGAAACTGTACCAGCTTTGTGAGCTTCCAAAGGTCCACAGTGTTGTAGTGACAATGATGACAGACGAAAACACCTTCTGAAATCCGTAAGGATCCTTCCAAGTCAGCCACATAGGGTCTATTCTAAAATACCTTTCTATTTCCTGCCACTGTGTCCCTAGGTGATATTGCTTGTATCCTTGTGCAGCCACAGCTCTCCTCTCACCGCGGCAGAGTCCCTCATTAAACATTTTCTAGAATCAGGGTGTGAAGGCTAGGAAGTGAACTTGCTGCTTTTATAAAGAGGGAAGAACACCCAGGAGAAGGTATTTAAATTATATCCTGAGGCAGAATGAAGTTGATTTATGTCAGGGATTATTTTTATCTCTCCAGTCAACTAGAAGTTATGCAGCAAAGTCTGCAAAGGCACAGACCTGCAGCACTGTTTTGTACCAGACCCTGACAATGTTTGAAAATAAAAGAAACTTAACAGCAGGCGGAGCTGTGCCCTTCTGCAGCCCTTCCTTCAGGCAGCTCTCCAGGGGAGGGGTTTCCCAGGCCAGCCCCCCAGGAGCTGGCTCTCTGCTCAGGTAAGCCCTAGATCCACCCAGTTTGCACAGCTCAGGCAGTACAAGCCAGACTTAGCTTGCAGATGGCCAGTGGAGAATTTCTGTAGAGGAAGGAGGCTGCTGGGCTTGGCTTCTGCATCCACACTCCACACCGGGCCTGGCATAACGATGATGGAAAAATGGGAAGGTTATGGCAGGATCCCACGCCCTGCTCTTCACTCGCACACTGAGACCAGGATAGTTAAACCATCAGCACCCGGCATCTTTCTCCCTCCTTTTTGGGCTGGTTCTGACACAGGGAAGAATATATTCTTCCACCCCTGAGACCTTAATCTGAAGCCCACAACCTGTCCATTGATTTCAAAATCCTTGGATAAAACTCTAACCAATTATCTCTGCAGAATAACGAAAGGAAAAAAAACACAAAACCCCACAACTGTGAAATTACCTCTGGAAAAAGAATGGCTATTTCCTCAATATTTTTTTCTTTGAATAAAGGCAGTGTTTTTATTGACTTTTTTAAATGTAGAGGCATGCATTCAGTTACCTGAAAGAACATGATCTAAAATATTAAACTTCTGCATTTATTTTCATGGGTAAAGAAGGAAAAATCAGTAAAATGTTGCTAGAATTAAAAAAAAAGACCAAATGTTTCCAAACAGCCTACTAAAATAAATAAATTACTTAGATTTTAAAATTCTCTTGTAGTGTTTGAAATACAAACATTGTACCACATTTCCAGTGCTTCCAAGCAAGAATAAATTCATAATAAACTAACATAAAACTATATTTTCCTATACCACTGGTGAACAAGCAGTGATGGGCAAGCTCATAAATAAGAAATTTAAATGCATTTGTATGTTGATAAATGTAATGATGTATACAGCTGAATTTTAATAATCTAGTGAATATAGTTCCTAAATTACAAAAGGTAAGGAACTAATTGGATTTTCCTCATCTTATCTGTTGGCTATGAGTAGCATATCGTGCGTTCCCTAGAACTGAGAAAGGACAACACTCTGGAAAAGGAAGGAGTTACATCCAGAGGCCATCAGGTAGCTCGAACATGATGAGGGGCTTCTTATCCTTTTTCTTCTTTTAAATTTTCTAAGTAAGAATACCACTTATTTTAAGAGACCTCTCCCATGATTTATCACAGAAACATTTGAAACAAAAACAATTGAGAACCCGTGAGATATGTTATTAAAAAAAGAAAATTATCAAAATAGTAGCTAAAAGGAATAGTTCTTAAAACAACTCACATACATTAACCTATTTGAAATTGCAGAGAGCACATCTTCAGAAGAGCTAAGATGTAATTTTACATTATTTAATACAAATGTAGAGATGCAATGGATGTATGTTTTCCTAATGAACCTGTCTCTGAGTTCTTGACATTTTGAATCAGAGCAGCAAAAAGCATTGCGACATAAAATGGGGTAATGCAAAATTTAAAACCTGAAAAGAAAAAAAAAATCTGTACATGTTTTCTGCTAAATATGTGGTATATACATATCACAAGCTTTATTCCTTTCTTGGCATGAATTTTTATGGCAACATTACTTGGAAGTAGAAGAGAAAGATAATAACATGTACTAGAGATTTAACACATATAAATAGTGTTCTGACAACTAAAATCCAATCATTTTTTGAGTCCTCTATTATATTTGCTTATCTTTTTTCCTGTTATGAGAGGAATTTCATCTCATTCCTATGAGATAATGACATCTAATAAGAGCAGATGAAATTTGCACAGCAGTTTGCAAGAAAAAGAACTATTTTTTAATCTCCATTTTACATAAACAAAGCTGATAATAGCAAACCTTCTAGTGAATAAATTATTAGCAATTAGCCTTAATTTGGTAGTGTATACTATTTGAGCATTTCAGTGGTAGACAAATGCAATTTGAGAGAGGTTTGTTCTTTAGCAGTTAAATAACAGGCTGAGGTCACTTTAAACAAATGTTTGAAATGCAGTGTATTATTAGTATTTCAATCACTGCCAATTGCCTTTACTTACTATAATTATTGTTTCAGAAGATTTAGAACAAACATGTTTTGCTATTTGCTGCAAGATAACTTATCACAAAATTAGGTGATTCAGATTAAGACTTGTCTTATTGTAAGCACATTCTGAAGCCAAGACTTTAATCCTAATATAAATTATTCAGATTTCCTCACAACTGTACTTGTTTCCTTTAAAAAATAACGTAAATCTTGTATGAATTTTGGCCTTCCTTCTCAGAGATGGCTGCTCCTCTGATTCTCTTAGTTAGGACTTGCCTATTCCAAGTATTAATTCCTTTCTACCACTTTTTCTTTCTTAATTTTCCAAAAGGAATCGTAGTGACCATTGTTGCCTGATTTTGTCAAAAGTAACTAATTTACAGCTTTCTGCAGTGGATTCCCTTTTTGCACAGAAGAGTGATGCAAGAGGCCACCATGTTTTACCTAGCAAATTAAAAGCAAATAGTGGAATAACTTACTTGCAATTTAATGCACTGGTAATGAACAGAAAACTACCTGCTAATGTTTCTCATTAACATTTTTTGCACATTGGTGTTGGTGATGACCAGCAGTGGCCTTGCTGAGGGAGCATATGGTTGGGACACTGATGACCAGAGACAACGTGACATTGACTTTAGTGACTTCCCCAATATTTTTAAAGCAGCCTGTCTTTTAATGTCCTAACTTCTAAGTGGTTATAGTAAGATAACACATTTTCCATTATCATCAGCAGGAGAGCTATTATAGCATTTCTCTTCTTGTACACTTATTTATAATAGCAATTACCTCAAATATCGACAATCATAAATATATTGTAATGTTAAATGTTGTATAAGCAAGTAACTATCTTTCCAACAGATGTTCAATGTTTTAAAAAAGAAACTTTAAAGGTTTCATGAGAAATGCATTCATAATTGGCTTTGCAAAAATACCCCACGACAAACCTCCAAACTTTTAATTTATTTTTCAAGGGGAAAAAAGGTGTATGTAGGATAGTGAGCACTAATGGCTATTATTATCTTCTTGGTCTTGGAATCTGTGAATGTATGAACATAACGGTTCATACCACTCACTGCGTACATCACAGATAGAACAGGTTTCCGGCATTGTCCTCCTGGGACCCATAAGAATTTAAACGCTGCATTAAGGCAATAATTGTAATCAAACCACATACTTCAGCCAGCAATCCACAGGACTCAGGAAAGAGTTAGTTTCCCTGATGCACAATTAGGTTTTATCTATTGAATTTAGGTTTGGGCATCTTTCACCTCCTTCTGAAGCATCAGCAAAGCCCTAGTTGTCTGGACATACATCCAAACTACCCACTCAGATCAGGTCAGAAGTTCAATCAGATAGTGCCAACTGACTTTTAAAATTAAAAGCACTGTAATTCAGCAGTGTATAAATCATATTTTTTCACTGGCAGCTATGCAACTTAGCTCATTTGGTGATTCTTGTTCCAAAGCAGAAAGAAATTTTATCTTCATTTAACAGTTTCTCAAATAATTCCACAAACTTTGTATAGCACAAATGGCTTTTTGGATATTTTGATTTTTCCCTAGTAGTAATAAATATATAAGTAGGACTAGAAAAGTGTACTATTACATTACAGAATTCTGGTTTGGTTACTATATTTCTAATCTTCGTGGCCCTTTCCATGACTGTTACAGCATGGCCCTCACCCTCCACAATCCTGAGATCCTTCCCTCTCTACTTCCTCCCTACTCTGCATTTTTTTTGTTTTTACAGTCCTTTTTCTCAAGCTCATAGCCTAAGTCGGTCACGGAGTCCACCTCATGATGGACTGCAGCTTCAGACCTCTAAGTGAAACACAAATATGATCACATTTAACACGGCTTCTTTTCCTCCTGATACCAGCATGACATCGCAGTTGTGGCAACGTAGCTGTGATAGAGCCTGGGCTGCTGCTAAGGAGAAGGGAACTTGGGAAAACACGGTAGCAAAGTGACTTTAAAATCTATATGCACACAAGGTCTTTCACACATCTCCTTACCTCTATACTAGGAAGAGGAATACAGAAGTCACTTATGGCATGATTTCTCTATTCCTTGGATAACCAAGGAGGGCTACCTGTGTTGGGGGAATTCATACAGAAAATCTCAGTCTTCGCTCCACTGCCATTAAGGCTATCAAGATCACATCTAAGATTTGGGGAGACAAGAATTCTACATTCTAAGTGCTGACAGCTCCTAGAACAGTCTTAAGTTGATCTACACCTGATCCCTTTTCTATTTATGTCCTTGGTGCAGTTAGTTCAAAGAATAGGATTTTCCTTCTCCTCCTCCTTCTCCACAAGTCCTCTGTGTTGTTCTCTGAACTTTGTTCTCAGCATCTCTTCCTTCCCTCTCTGTCTGGCAGCCAAGGCAACCTTTGGGACCCTTGTGCTCTCAGTGTCACCACAGGGCAGAGGTTACAATTCACAGGAGAGCCGTCTCCTGCCAGGCTGTCAGCGGTATGCTAATGTGACAGCTTGGCAAGTATTCAATAATGTCACTTCTAGCAAAATAACTGTCCTGAATAGTATTTGTTGTACATACAACCATATATCCATCAACCAAAAAGCCCTACAAAATTAAACTCTAATGTATATTTCAAATGAGATGCCCACAGGCACTTATAACATGGGTACATGTCAGTAGCCATATGTGCTGTAATCCTCTTCTTTATACATATACCCAGCATAATCCTTTCATGCACCATGTATCTAATCTGTATTCTCTGCTTTGGAAGCAAGATTAATCTACAAATTTCAGAATTAATTTAAATGTATTAAATAGAATATGAATCTTCATTACTTTGGCTACCAAGCAGTTAAAGTACGTGGCAAGTGACCAAATCATCAGTCTGCCATTCAGTTTCAGCTATATGCTGGGCTACCATTTCATTTTGGGTTCTTCAAAGCCCTGCAGCTGAACTACAACCGGGTATTTAATGCAGAAGTGTATCTTTTGGGGGAATGTGTTATTTTTAAATGCTTAATAATTATGAATTCATTTGCCATTCTTTTTATAAGCAGGGGATCATAATGAACTCATCTGTTATTCATGTGACTGTCAAATGTATTCCCACAGGAGTTTTATTCTAATTCACTATTAGTTAGTGGACTCATAAAATAAAACACTACCCATTTTTTACTCTGAACATGTAATGCTTGGTAATTGTTCATCAAAGGGCAAATGTAATATTTTTCTTTTATAACTTTCAGTTCTGATTTAACCAGGTAAAGAACAAGGTTTAAAGTAAGGGTACCTTTAGAAACAGAAGCTAATTTGATAAGCTATGAGTCTTCCATTTAAAATGCAATGAATGAGATTATCATGAGCTACTATTTAAGAATGTATTATACTACAAGCACACATGCTTGAGCTACATGCATTTAACATAACAAGACAAACTGTATCCTACTATATAATGCCTAATGATAGTTCAATGAAAGACACATTTTCAGTATTTGTTAGGTGAATACACCAGTTTTCATGCAGCTGTTCTGTTGCAATAGAAAATTTAGAGGTGGGATACTCACAGGTCACCGCAGGATTTGCTTGTGATGACACTGGACAGTGGGACTTTGACCTGTGAAAACAAACACAAACTAAGCAATAGAAAAACAAAAAATTCAGACTTTGATTTGGTTTGGGCTTTTTTTTTTCAGAAAATCCCACAGGGGATTTTAAAATGAAATTATTTTCAAATTTCTTTTAAAACCTTAATCTAAACTGAATGTTAGCTGTAAGGACTTACCCAATGACGTGATAGTCCTGAAATATTTCAGCAACAGTTCCTGAGATCTGACATGCTGTGCTAGGCTTCTCCTCAAGTATTTCACAATGACTCTTCCAATCTTGAAATGCTCTTTAGAAATCCTAACCAAAATGAATGAATTATTATACAGATGCATTTTCAAGGGAGATGGTAACAAATCCAGAATACCATTTGTAATTGTAACCACTAAATCACTATATTTTCAGTTTTACTTTAAAATACACAAGCAAAGGAGGGTTTTTTTTCGGTTTGAGTAACAGAAGGAGTTAAGGGTTATCTCAAATTACTTTTTTCTGCACGGAAATGGTAATTTCCTCAAATCAAATATACAGTGTTTAAATAAAAATATGTTATCCCTATGCAATCTCTGGCAGTCAGTAGGTTATTAGAATATTAACCATGAAGAAACCATTGAGAAAAACAAGCACGCAAACCAAAGCTTGGATGCAAGTCTTGACGATCACAGATATTTCTGTATGTCAAAGATCGTAACTTCATATTTCATAACGGTTAGCAGAAAAACATAACAAGCAACTGTGCTTCCTGAATGCTACGACTTCTTTCATAGTTGAAGGAATACTATTTACTTTACTCTTTTAAAATACTTTTTAGTTAAATAATGATTTTTTTTTTTACACTGAGGGTTGTAGAACACAGGCCCAGGTTGCCCAGAGAGGTGGTGGTTGCCCCATCCCTGGAAACATTCAAGGCCAGGTTGGACAGGGCTCTTGGCAACCTGATCTGGTTGGAGATGTCCCTGCTCCTTGCAGGGGGTTGGACTGGATGGGCTTTGAAGGTCCCTTCCAACCCAAACCATTCTCTGATTCTATGATCATGTTAAAAACAAAAGGTCTGTCTTTAATTGCTGTAATGTCAGGTAGGAGTGACTGAGTTATACAGATAATGTGAAAATAGGAAGATCAGAAATAGTGAATGAAAGGAAGAGTGCACAAGAAAGCTAACACTACTGTGCCAAGAATTGGGTGAAACTTTTTTGAAGCTTGAGTATTTATCAGCTCCTTTTTATTCAAAATGAATGTAAAGTATTTATTTCATACACTAAATAACTGACAAAAATGATCACCACCAGCAGGCAGCCTGAAGGCCCTTACCTAGAGTGAGAATACAAACGTGGGAGATAAGAAGAATGAGAAGACATGCAGTTTTGTTTAATGGCATTTGTGAGTGCATGGACGTGTGTCTGTATAAATACCACGTTCCTCGAAAGCAGAGGATAGCTCAGGAGACTTAGGAACAGACAAATCATTCCTCAATTTACAAGGGAACCTACAGGTTTAAAAGGCCTGATTTTGAACTCAGTAATTCAGTAACAGGGAAATTATACTGACTTGACTGAAGTAATTTGATTTATACATGTCTGAAAGGAGAATTGACTTTTGCAATAGAAAGTACATTAGAAAACATTATGCTACAGAATACGAATTCTACAGAAAGGAAGCAATAAAACTATGAATAAGTGGGGTACCGAATGCTACCAGTTCCCACCGATTCAATTTTATTCAGAAGCTTGCAGGACTCCCAAATTCAGGCTTGCTAGTCTCCCCTAAAGCCTTAAGGATACAAGAAAGAGTTATGGATGTGGTGCACATGAGCTGCTTGGCTTTTGCTACCACATCCAAGGGAAAAAAAAAAAGAGAATCTACAGGACTGAATACGTGAAAGCAGATACGAGTGAGGGTGAAAGGTGACTCTGAAGTGCCATGAGGGTCAGTCTTACTGGGGCTGCACTCACAAATTGTCAATGATTAAAGTAACAACTGCAATGAAAAAGGTTTTGCTGGATCCCTACTGGCATTTTGCCACAAAGGGTAACATCTGCTATTAATTAACATTCTATTTATATCTCTAGGCTCTTTTAAGACAATGTGTTTAGCGTTTTTAGCAGTTATAGGTTGATAGTGCTGGAGCACCAACACCTTCATGACAAAACACTGGAATTTGTCAGGTTTTTTTTTTGCACGGAGAAAAAAGAAAGATAAGTGCACCAAAGTGACATAAATGGTGATTTTATAAAACTAGTCACAGAAAGCAGGATTGACATGACATTCAGGGTGATGCGTACAGATCAGAAGCACTGGAAGATAGAAGGTTAAGTAATTTAGGCATGAGTATAAAGAATGCTAATATTTCTACATTCAATAAATAACGTTACAATACTTATGACCAACATGCATATTTTTATAAGCTGCAATAGTCTACTTCAGCTTATTGTTTTAAAACAATAGCCAAAATATTTCATGAGGCATGACTAAAAGCATCCAATATAAAGTGATTAGATGTTCCCATCTAGAACAGTGGGAGCTGTTCTTGGCCATCTTATTAAGAGGTTCTTTTATAGAAGTGAGAACAGTAAAGGGCAAGCAGAAGGATTCACTGATTTTTGCTGTTCACAAAGATTAAAGGAAAAAGTTTTTCAGTCTTTGGAGAAAAGAACAGTATATCTCATTTCTCTGAAAGGAACAGAGAGGTGACAGCTTCAATGCTATCTGAGCAGTGTAAAATAGCAGAGCAAGGGAGCATGAACCTGAACTAAGAACAGGCCATTAGGGGAATGGAGGTGGAATTCCTTCACACTAAAAGCTAGATAATGTCCAAAAAGATCGCAAAAGCAGCAGCCAGAAGAAATTAAACCATGTCACAGGAAAATTAAATAACTTGTGAAAAATGAAGCTCAACACAGTCTTACATCAAAAGGAAGCTCAAAATTTATGCCCGGTAGCTTCCTTACATGGGAGCACTTCTGTCATCCTAATCAATTAATACTGTTAACAATCAATTAACGCTGCTAATGTTCCCCTCTTTTCTGAAACTTCTGCTCCTTGCATTACCTAAATTTACATCAAAGTTTCATTTTGGTTGTTTTAGATGAGATATAAAATCAAGTCCTGACCACTTGGGATGGTTAAAGTTCTAGTGCAATTCTTAGAAACAAACAGGCATGTTGTTGTGGTGTCCTAATCAGATTTTAATTCTTAGCAATTGCATTCTAGCCTCCTAATTTACTTAGTCATTCGAAATGAATGATTACATTTTTTCCTAATACACCTCAATTGTTGTGTCCTATTAGATTGTTGCTAGGTTTCATTAGGGGTGGCTGTATGACTGCGCTGGATAAACAGACACCTATATATTGTTCTATATTTATTTATCAAAAACTCTTAAAGATAACACTTTACACTCCTCAGAAATGAGAAATGCTATTAATAACTATGGTTGATCTACAGTAGTGGAAAACATTTTGTGAAGGAGACCAACTACAAACAGCCATGTCAAAAAAAATGTCCTAAGGCTTATTATTAATGTATCAGCCAGCACAAATCCCTGTAGCTCCCTGACCTCAATGAAACCATGGTGAATTTAAACTGAGAATATAGCTATGCAAGCTACATTCTTCTTTCATCACTGTACAATGGAAAAATACTTTCAGAAAGGATAGGATATTGCATTAACATAATATTTGAGGAAAATTCCAGCTCACAGAATTGAGTGAAAATAATTCCATTAAAAAGCTAATACTAGTCTCACCTTTCATTTATTGCAAATGCTTTGATCTTTAGGTTTTTTATTAAATCACTTTTCTGACTCCATTGGCACATTTAATGTTTTTATCTCTAGTTAGAAAACTGTCCAGTCCTAGATATTTAGTTTGACAAATAACATTTTAGAATATGTGGTGGGTTTTTTGTTTTCTTGTTTGTTTGTTTGTGGGGGAGTTCGTTTGGTGGGGGCTTTTTTTGTTTGTTTTGGGGTTTTTGTGGTGGCTTCTGTTCTTTTTTTTTTAACAAACCAATGCCCAGTTTTGCAATGCAAGCTCCATGCACAGATGGTTTAACAGGACCAAACCCTAAATTTGCGTAAGAGTGAAAAATGTCTGTAAAACAATGTTAATTTTAAAATAACACAGATTGGATTCACAGTATGCTGAAATTATAACATAGCTCAAAATATGAAACAGGGCCAGGATTCCAGTAACACAACATGTGAGGACCTTTTGTCTGCTGGCTGGTATCACATCCTGAGATGACTTTGTACAAGATTTTTTAGAAGAGACTTCAATAGGGGCTTGATATATGGAACAATAGCAGGATATGGCCTCTAACTGGTAGGAACAATTACTGTTCTCAGACATATGCAAGTTAACTTTCATTAACTTTATTGGATTTTGTGCATACTTTCTGGCCTAGATTCAGAGCTGCATCTAATTTCTCCTGGGGACAGCTGAGACAGGGAGCGTTCTGAAGAACAGTAACTATGCTCACTAAGCAGAATATACTGAGGAAAACTCACATGAGCCTCAAGAGTGTGACAGACCAGTTTGGGAATAATGTGAGAAAGTAATACAGGAAAAAAAACACTTTCTTCCCAGTTACACCCACAATGCCTTGCAGGCTGCATGGCAAGGGAAGAGTTTCTAGACTGTCCCCACAAAAGGTGGAAACTCCTCAGACCAAAGGAATTCTCAGCACGTAAATCTTCCAGTTTTATGGCAGACCCATCCAAATGGGACCCATTACGATGAGAAGATACAAAGATAGAATTTAACCTTTGAATTTTGGGAGATGTAAGTACAGACTCTTCTCTAGAATAATAACTAACGACTTCCTAGAGATGCTAGCTGTTTACACTTCAATTTTTGGAGTTTGGTTTTTACAGAATTAACTGTGGTACAATGTTTCCTTTAGTTTTAAGAAAGTGGAAAATGATATATTTTGAAAAGAGGACTTTCTGCTTCCCTTTCTTTCATTCCCTAGCTCTGACTTTTCTATAGCTCAAGCATAAATTACTTCCCTTCACTTTCAAAGCCCTTTATCCACCCCTTATCTTTCGTATCTTTCCTCAGCTGGCTTTTTTAACTTATTATTTAAAATTCAAACACTTCTGTGATTTCTGTCAGTTTCTCCATAAATACATCCAATGCCATTCTAGGCTCCATCTTCCCATTTTTCACAAATACTGTTTAAGTTGCCCAAGGCTATTAATTCTCAGTTTTGTATAGCCACTCCAATAGGCCAACGCAGATTTTTGTCCAGCCCTCTGATAAACCAGACTGGAGAACTGATTTGGCTGAAAAATAATCGAGGGAAAAGAATAATTGTTTTTCAGTTTGATCTTCTGCCTTACATCTGCACAAACAGCTGCACGAACACAACAGAATGGGTGGGACAGGAAAGAGAACAATTAGCTGAGGTAGAGCTGCTTAAAGCAACATTACTACTACTGCAGAAATGCACATGGAACCACAGCCTAAACCTGCTGCTTTAAGTACACTTCTAAATCCCTCACCTGTCACAGTGCCTACTAAAAGATCTGATACTAATAAGGCCAGGATTATATCACTCCTGCTTACCCATGCAGCCCAATTTTGGCTAACTGTTTCCTTGTTCTGGTTCTTGTCTTGTAATTAGATTGTAAGATTCTGAGAACATAGATCATCTTTTGGCCTACTTGAGACTTCTACTACAGCCAGTGCAAATTTTACCTTGGATTCAAAAGGAATTGGATCGTGTCTGTTAGGATACCTGACTGCATATGAGGCACAGCAATCAACCAACAGGAGAAAATCTGCTCAAGTTAGCAAAAGATAGTACTATATACATGAAGGAACTGAACACATTCAGAGTTCTTTCAAATAAGAAATGTAAAGGTCCTTGAGACCAAACTGAAGCAAAGGGCCAATGAAACAGATGTTGCAGTTAACTGAAGCTGTCTTATCCAAAGAATAAACTCTTCTTCAAATATAAATGGAAGTTTTCCATTGAGCTATGAAAAAGTGTTTTGTGAGTCTGCAGTTCTCTTCACTTCAAGATACTGACAAAAATATTTGGTAATACAATTGTGTTTTCCTGATTCCACTCAACAATAATTTCCACAGTTGTGTTCGTGTATTTGCTGTTGTCTCTATGAAAGAGAGATTTGGTATACCTTACATTGTACTGAGGTAAAATAGGGGCACAACTATAGGCAAATACAGCAAAGAACATCTGCAGAGCTAGAAAAAGTAAGGTGTTTTTAATGAAGAAGTAATAGATTTAATTTACCTTTTTATTCAGGGACTATTGCAATATAATATTTAATCAAAAAGCGATCGCTGTGTATGATCAGTAGTCCTGATACTGCATAAGGACATCAGTTCTAGCTCTGAGACTTACCTCACAAATCTCTATCTAGGGGAGTGAATGATTTATATTTGGGGCTCTATCATAACCTTTTGCAATTACTCGATATTTTTACAAATGTTGGTGTTAAATAATGGAAGATGGTAAAAAACATTAGAATAAGCAAGAATTCAATACCTGGAGAAACTGTTTTCCCAAAAGCAACAGAAGGTGTCACTGCTAAGTGATTTTAAACAAATGAGTTGCATAAATGGAAAACCCTGCCTTTGTTTTGAAAGAAACTTGAAAGTTGTCTGAGAGAGGGCAACTGGGTTCCCTGCTCAAGTATGCTCCAGTTCCAAACATAAACACTACATTTTAAAATGGAAAACACTGCTTTACACCATCTAATTCTTCTCCTTTCTGTTTGCTGTTATTCCCTGCAGCTGTTTCACCTCAGGCTAGGATTCACAGTCAAAGCAAGAGAAGTTTAGACCAATATTTGGACAGAAACCCTCAAAGGCCTTTTTAACCCATTAGTATTAGAGCTCTAGTAACTGGGGATTTTCTCTTCAAATCCATTATAATTTAAGATCCAGACAAAATTAAGACCATGAGGATGCTGGAGAAACCATTTCCAATAAGAAATGTAAAACTGAGTCTCTACGTAGCTTGTGACTGTGGAAACTTTCTTTAGACTGCATTTTAGCTTGGACGACTGTCTGTCTCTCTAAACTTGCGATATTATTTTAACTCTATGTGGCAGTCCTCACTCTCTTGTCTTCCTTGATATTGTAGTGTTGCTATTCTACGTTAAACAGCTGTTACATCCCATACCAGAGATGGCTGCATACAGGCGAGGTGTTATTTTCTAAATATACATACAGACAGATTTTGAAGTACTTTATGGCCATTTGCAAGTCTTTCCATAAATGCAGATATATCTATATATGAGGCTAATCTAAAACACGTTTCCCCCCTTCCCCAACCTGATACTTGGTAAGCTTAATTTTAGATGTCTGGAGCACTGCAGGCACTCACATCCTTTTCCCTCTGGACTTCCCTTCCCCAGTGGTCTTGCCATGAGGAAGCCTGGGCTGCAGGCGCCGAGGGCCGTGGTCTCACAGGGTCATGGCCGCTTGCCCTGTAGCTGAGGGCCTACACTCTGAGCTGCTACTTATTGCATGTGAAGTAACTGCCAAAGCTGTAATAAAAAAAAAAATAAGAAGAAAAAATAAAGCCCGTAGCTTTTAGCCATGACGGTTGCACGTTTAATAGGTACATCTAAGCACTCACTGCGGGCTGCCAGCCTGCCGACTACAACACAGCCCCTTGCTTCTCTTCTTTTTTTCCCCCCCTCCTTTCTTTTCCCCAGAGAAAGGCATCTCGGGTCACTTGAATTATTTAGCGGGGCGTTTTTAACCATCTCAAGGGCTTTGCTTCTGCCGCGCGGCTCCTGCGGAGCTGGGGTTTGTGGGTTTATTTTAATTTTATTTATTTATTTTATTTTTTTTTTTTAGCACGCGGGGTGGAGTTGCTCCACTTCCCTGGCAGAAGGAGGAGAAAAAGCACGGGTGGCGGGGAGGAAGGAGGCAGGAGGGGTGGCTCGGCGTGTGGAGGGGAGGGGAAAGGCCGCCAGGCCTGCGAGCCGCCACACCTGCGGGCCGCGCTGCCCCCCTCAGCCCCGGCCCTGTCAGCCGGGGCCGCTCACCGGGTCGCTCTAACGCAGCTCTCTCTGTCTCTCCCCCTCCCTTTTCTCCATCTTCCTCTCCCTCCTGCTCCTCATTCATTCTTCCCCCTTTTCCCGCCCCCTCCTCGTTGCAGGCGGAGCGGGCCCGGCAGGAGGCGGAGCGGGCCGCCGCACGTCCCCCGGCCGGTCGGCCGGCCCCCCCGCCATGGGTCGGAAGCGCTGCGTGGGGGGAGACGGCTCCAAGATGGCGGCGGGTTGCTGCGGGGTGAAGAAGCAGAAACTCTCCAGTTCCCCTCCCTCGGGCTCGGCCGGCCCGGGAGGCGGCGGCAGCGGCTCCCACTGC
>WHYT01017284.1:162041-175799 GCA_009806455.1 Tetrax tetrax
GCATGTCCTGTGTCCCGTCACCCCCCGTCCCCCCCCCCGATCCCTGACACCCCGGGCCGGGCCGTGCTCCGAGCCAGCCCGCCTTTGTGCGAGCGTGTCGTGGCGGGCTCCGTGCCCCCCGCGTGGGCTCCACGGGTCCTGGCTTCGCGGTGACATCCGACTGCGGGCGCCTCACGCAGCGCCCCGCGGTCCGAGCCCTCTTCCCGCTCCGGAGCAGACTGCTCCGTGCTCCAGTAGTCCTTACTGGGACCCCCTCACTGGCAGCCGCTCTCTGTCCGTGTGTTCTGCATGAGTACGGGCCTCCGATTCACCGGTGTGGGATGGTACCAGTGTGACCTGTCCTGTGAATCCCGGATTTGTGAGCACCGGTGTACCAGTATGTTCCCTGTGCCAGGCACTCGTAACGCTACTCTGCTCTCAAACTGTGTAGAGTCCTTGCTTTGTAACGACCCCTGAAGATCACCCAGTGTTAGACATCCCCGAGTAATCCGCCACACCAAATTCCTGGAGTTTTGAACAGATCACACCGACACCTGTTACTCCCATCCTCCTCTGCCTCCCAAGCCTCCTTGTGAGAGCCTCCACCAAGGGCCTGATCCGTTCCTGTCCCTGGCCGCTCTTGTGCAGTGTTTGTCTTGAGCCCCGTGCCCTCCCACCTCCAGAAGTGACCCGCCAGGACAGCGATGCCCAGCATGTCAGCACCTGCAGCCAGCCAGGGAACAGGGCGTGCTGTTGCAAATAGAGTTCAGACACTTCAGGGAGTAACTTCTCTCTGACAGGAAGTTACTTCCTCTCAGCTGGGATGAGTTACCGAGTTGCTGCATGCTCCAAGTCTGTTTGAATGCAAAGTTAATTGTAAGGGGTTGCTGAAATCAAGTTTCCGCTGTTTTACTTTGCTTTTAAATGGGATGGAGCTCATGTGGTGAGTTTCCAAGCTTCAGCTGAGACTCAAGTGCGTTAGTCCACTAGAGTGCATGTCACTTGTTTCCTCTTATATATAGCATGGCTATCAAATCTGTGAGAATACGTACTTTATTGGTACTTAATCAATACAAATTTTTTGTGTCTGTCCTAGACCCTTGTGCACCCTCACCAATGCAAATGCTTATCGTGCAGTCCATGTTTCATTAATGGGATGTGGCGTATGCTTCTCAGTGTTTAAAATAATGTGATGTATTAATGATCTTATTTGGAGTCCGTGCTGTTCTAACACCCAGGATCTATACATCTCTTGCATACTTTCAGCTGCTGTCATGACAACCCAGCTCTGTGGATTCCTACTTAACCTGCCACCCCAGCAAGTCTTCCCTATATGCTCTTCATAACTCCTCTGTGATTACATCAGAGTACCAATAATGAAAGGAGGGCAGGGAGACTCCACTGTGAGTTTCTTTACGCAGGTCTCTTGTAAATCTGTGTCTGTCCTTTTGTAGATACCTGCTGTTTAGGAACTGCTGCTCTAAGTAGCCATTTTGCTTTGCATTGTCCTGTATCTGTTCTCCATCCCAGACCACCATAGGTTACAGCATCAGCTTTGTGCCATTTCACTCTTTCATTGCTGTAAGAGAGTTGAATTCTGTCTGTGTCCCTCTGTAACAATATTGCTGTGTTGTTATTATATTTTCTAATTGTATTGCAGAATATTTTGTTGAGCAGGTTAGTGCTACTGTCTCTGTTTTATTAGTGGGGGAAACTGAGGCAGAGGTGAAGATCTCGCCACTGACATGTTTTCCAGTAAGCGCTGTGATTCCTCTTAGTAACCAGTAGATCACTTCACCTTTCTTTTCCCACGTCTTACTTTAACAAGAACACAGCAACGAATCAAGTAAAATGACTTGTACTTTTGTAAAATTCATTATGTGTGTTTAAGTGTTCTTCAGATTTAGTTGCTAGACCTGGTGAAAAGTTACTGTGTCAATGGACTTCTGAAAATGGCACTGCCATTAAAATTAGTGATGTCATTTCTGCTTATTCCCACGCTTGTGCCAGCAGGCACTGTTGTACAGATTGCGAAACGATCTAATCATAACTTAATTTTTTTCCCTGGTTAGTTTTCACAGAGATTGGTTGCCTCTAGATCGTTACATGGCTTCACAAACACTTGTGCCTGCACGAGTGTGAGGTGGGAATAAGCAGACAGATGGCAGAACTGCTGCTTTCAGCAGCCTTGTGAGCTGATTATGTTTGTACAGTGGGGGAAGTAACTTTGAAAAAGTTGTTCAGTATTACATGTAGAATTCTAGGTCGATGAATAAATTGGTCCTGCGATGTGTTCAGAGGCAGCATGACTTCTAGCATTCAAAAGATTTATCGATAACTGAGTAGCTCACAAAGATACGATGTTGTCTTTGAAGCTGAGCTTCATCCTGTACCGCAAAAAAAAAACTTGAATGAGAACTGACATTTTTCACTGAACATGTGTGCAGCTGTCTGCCTGGAATACTTTTGGAAGCTTTGTCCATAGACCAAAACTTCTGTTCTAAGAGTAGTAGTCTAAAACGCGTTTGTATGTGAGTTTTGAATTTTTTTTTATTTTTTTTTTTTAATTACATTAATTACAGGGAGGATGAAAGACCTGTGAGCAGGTATCCTCACAAAAGCATGACTCAGATTCCTTGCAGGTCTTTGAACAATGAAACTGGACAGGATCAAAGACAAGCAGGTAGCTGAATCACTTGGACAAGGGGTTCTGATGTGTTGTCTTTTGAACAAAACCTGCTTATGACAGCTCTGGATTTTTGTAACTTTTTGATGCCAAGATGAAGACCATGGCAGGGCTTGAAGGGGAGGAAATTTTGAGCAGTTAGTAGGAATGAGATGAAATGCCTGTTTTGAAAGAGTGCAGATTTGTGACTCTAGCAGCCCGTACATGGATGAAATAGTTGGCATTTTTGTATCTCTGACTGTAGTTCCTAAAGTACAGGATATGGGGTGTTGGCCGAGGGTACTGCTGGGGAGCTGTTGGCTTGGAGAGAGTGACTCACGGAGTCAAAAGAAGATAGCTGGAAGATACTGAATCTGTCTAGCTGTGCCTTGTTAAGAATAGGCTCAGCAAATCCTTTGAGCCACAGGCTTCCTTTCCTCTTGCAGGCTTCCATTGATCTGCTAACATTTTATTCTATCACTGTCTTAATTGAAGAGCTTGCTTCTACCTAAGATTTCACTTCACTTTGAGTTGCTCTCTAAGCCACCCCATCCCTTCTTCACAGGGTGCGTTCTGCAGGACATGCCCTTTCCCCTTGCTTCTGTCAGCGTGGTGGCTCTCAAACTGTGAGTGCAGAAGGAAGGTAAAAATTATCCTGGAGGTATGGAAGCTGATACAAAGTTTGAAAATTGCTGCCCCAGACAAAAATTGTCACTTACGTAAAGCCTCATTTGGACACTGTTCTTGAAACAGAGTTTGATGAGTAGAGTTATGGAACACTGCAATTGATTTAAAGGAGTGGCAGTAGAAACAAATTGTAAGGGGATGCAGGAGGAGTTGTAAAAACATCTTACCTCACTCATTTAGGGAGAAGGAAAACTCAGTATCCTTTTTTTTCCTGCGTTTCTTACTTTTCTGATAAAAAACTCGCATCCCTTTCTTTCCTTTCTGATTTGGTCTTGTGCAACACGCCTGGTGCCTCTGTGATCAGTGGAAACAACACCATGTCCTGCCTTCCATTGTGGAAGTGGAAAAGGGCTGCCCAGCAGTGTGAAAGGGCTGAAGGTTAACACTACTCACTACTGTTTTTCTTCTAGTAGGAAAGTGTTTGAGCGGAAGTGCAAGTAGGTTGTGATGTGATGGGTAAGTCTGCGAAAAGGAGTTAGTTGAAGCTGTGCTGTGAGGAATGAGGATGACTTTTTTTTTCTTAAAGATTGTCACATTTTTGTTCACTATAAAGGTTTCCCTTGGCACACAGAAATCTCCTTTCTAAGTTTTTGATCCTGCACAGTGTCTGCCTCAAGCTCTTCAGCTTGCCTACTTAATTTTAATGTCAGCATCTTTGTGGGGAAGACACTGTGTGGCAGTCCAGCAGGTTAACTCATTTGCCGGTTGTTTGTTTCTTGTAGTCCCTTCCTGAAGGTTGCCTACTAGTGAACAGGATTATTTTAGTGGTCACCGCCTGTACTTGACACAATTTGTAAGGGGGATTGTTCTGCCTCTGTCATCTGGTACATGGTAACCAAGAACAACATTTTGCAGCCGGGATGGCGCGTGTTGCCCGTGTCCTGCTTCCCATCTGACTGAGGAGCTCTTGGGAAAGATGTTTACCCCAAGCGCCTTGTGTCAAATGCCTAGATGATGGTTGCTCATATTTTCTTCATCTGGCAAGGGGGATCCGTTGCAGAGACATTAAATGATGTGTATAGCTGATCTGCATACCTCTGGTAGATCCGGTGCGTTACGGAGACATCAGGCGTGCTGTGCTGGTGGAAGCTGCCGGCCCTGTGCACGCGCGGAGGCTCCAGCCGTCAGACAGAAACATGCTTTGCCACAAGAATAATCTGTATGGCTTGACCGTCGTCTTTGATTGAAGGCCTCTGGATTAAAATATTTTCTAGGCAATATCCTAAAGACTTAGCTCGGAAATCCATCAGTTCCTTTCTTCATTGATGACTTGTAGTATTTTGCAGTAACTGTTCCATTTGACTGCAGGACAGAGATACAGATGCACTCTGGTGTTGATGTGCCTGACCTTTGTGTTTCATGGTGTTTTCAGGTCTTAAGATTTGTCACTTTACCTATTCTACAAGGGTATGGGGTAGCAGTACTACACTGCCTCAATTCTTCGTTACTGAACTCTGGAGACATTTGAATTCAATCCAGTTTGAAAATGTGTACCTCGCTGATCTTGTGCCGATTAGTTTTCACACTCTAAGTAAGTTGTGATTCTGCTCAGTGTGAGTGTAAATTGACCCTGTAGTAAAGAAACAGTTCTAAGGTTTGTTGCTGGCCATCCAATTTTTTGCCTTAGGTACCGTGTCTTGATACTGTATTGGCACTAGTGGTGGTGATTTGCTAGTAATTCAGATTGAAATCGTTTTAAATCTTCCTGTACAGCCCAAATTTTTTTTTTTTTTTTTCCCCCCAAAATCTTAAATTCCTTTCTGATGCTTTATTTTAAGGCATTGAAGAAAGATTAGGCTTATCTGTAGGTGTGTACATATTCTTACACATACATGTAAATAAAAGTGTTATGGCTTGCAAGTTTAAAAGATTGCATGCTTTTCTCAATTTCTTGTTTCTTGGCTGCAGCCTGACTTCCTGTTCCAGTCTCCACAACTTATTGTAGTGTTTAAAGTTGGAGCCTTGTGCTTGGCTCCTTGCTTCCCTTGGTATATGTTTCTTTACAAACATTTTTGTGAAACTCTGCCTGTAAACTTACAGAAGTATGAATTCCATATTGTCTTAAAAAAAAAAAAAAAGTTCTTCCTCTGCAATCCCTACTCAGAGTTGAGTTGTACCTACTGACATTGCTGTTCTTGGTGTCAGAAGTTTGAAATGTTGTTGTTTCTCTGCAGGTCTTAGTTGAATGGCCATGGAGACTTGTGTGGCAGACTCTGTGCAATAATTTGTATTTATTGTCACACTCTAACATTACACAACAGCTATAATGATTGCTTGGTCATGGCTAAAGATCAACAGTAGTCACAAAACAAAAAACACAGCAATGGAACACGCAGGCAGGGAAGTGTTCTCTCATGCCTGCGTGTCTGTGACTCCGTTCTGTTTTTCATGTGTATGTCGTGGTTCTGCATAAGCTTCAGTATTTTCTTCTGACTTAATGCGGTCTTTACTGTTGAATATTAAATGTTGGAATGTGAAGTGGTGGTTCTTTCAGAGTAGCATTCTGCAGAGACCTTTTAAAAAATACAATGCAGTAGAAAATGTATATTTTGGCTGGCATTGGAAATGCTCAGCAGGGAATTCACAACATATCTGAAAGCAGGACTGGTGAATGTATTTTGGTACAGCAGAGGGGGAAACTGGATAAAGCTATGTGCTTCAGAAAGAACTTACCTTTGACAGTAGGTGGTTCTTCTGATGTGATGGAGAAAATAAAGCTTATTTTAGTGAGCTGTTCTTATATTCAAATGAGGTAGTTTCTATTAGTACAGGAGATTGCATCATAGACAGTCTTAAGGATGGACCCTGGTTTTGTTTCTTCAGCTAAAAGCTGTCACCACAAAGTTAAAATAAATGCTCTGATTCACTGCAATACTAGTTTTGCAGGAGTTAATTATTCTCATACCCCTTGTAGGGTGAGGAGGAGTCAGCAGCCACCTCTCCCTGTGCCATCAGTTCAGTCATTCATTTTTATTGCCTCCTTTGTTTTAGTTACATTCATATCTTTTGTCATGTTGCCTTTTACTCTCTTGTACTGAAGATAACTTCCTCATAGAGGTTTCTGTGGATTTTGCAAAGTTAGACATTGTTTTTGACATTATATATTCCTATTTAACCCGTCTGCCAGTGAGAAAAACATGTTTTGTGTCTGCATTTGACTTACTTCACATATACATCTAACTTAATATTTCTTGCTAGAAATTACTGAGAAGTTAATGATTTAAGAATGCAAATATTTGCAGTTACTAAAAGTGCAAAGCTCTGCCTCTTCTTCAGTTGTGAGTTAAATGTGTTGTTCCTTCTGACACCTTTATAATTGTAATTTTATCTACCATTGAATACTGAAACAAGAAATCTAGTATTGGCACTTTTTTTGTCATATCTGTTAAGAAACAAGTAGATATATCTCAGTGTATGGACACTTCTGTTATCAAACCCTAAACATCCCTTTAACTGCTCATCTCCAGATAGGTAGGGAGTAGTTGCTGTTGCTGACAACTAAGAGAGAACCAGGAAATAAAAGTTTGGAAGACTGGGGGAGCTCACTTTGCTTAGTTTTCAGGTTTGTGACAAGTCAATAAATAAAATATATTTTAGTCCATAGTTTTTCGTTCTCTCTGGAGTAACGCCATAATCAATGGAGCAAGCTCAGCGTGCCAAGCTGTCTGCTTTGACATTAAGGACTTGTTTACAATTAACTGCAGGTTTTCCGTAGCGTTGAATTATTGTCTTCAGGAGTAGAAGTGCTGGTGTGCTAACACAGAAGTGTTTGAGCCAGGTACTGGTGGTTTCTGTGGTAAGAGTCTCTATGGAAGGCTGGAAAGATGCAAATTATTTAAAAATAATAGTAGACTGTCAGAGTTTGGCCAATACAGAAACTGTTGCTAGGCTGGAGGCCAAAACAAGTCCAGTCAGGCCCTGACCCTCATTAGTAAAGTATTATGAAAATGCTTGACCTTTTTTATGATGTTTATGCTCCTGCGGAGTGGGGTATTATACTGGTACTCAGTTTAGCATTGCAAAGTTTGCATTTAAATAACAAGACGGGGCAGCTCTACTGCTGTTAATTCACTCAAAAACATGTCTTTAATGACAAGGTATGTTAGGCAGTGCAATAACTATGAAATGAAATGTAGCTGTTAAGTTGGACCTAGTGCTGCATTCGGATAGCACGTAGTTAATAATTTGAGCTTGGATTGATATGTTATCTGGATTTCCTTACTGTTTGTCAGTGCTGCGGTGTATGCTGACTGACCAGAAGCTATGGTGTGTTCCAGCCCAGCACTGTAAATGACAGAAGCTACCTTTCTTTCCTGGGCTGCTTGTATGATCTTTTAAAAAACCCTTCGTTTTCATAGCTGGGATCTTGGCAAAAGGGGTCGGTGTAAAGGGCTTCATTTGTTAAGTGGGATAACCCCCCTGCTCCATTGGCCGTAACCATTTATTTGGTGAGATATGTTGGATTTGTCACAGCTCTTCACTCGTGCTGTCCCTCGAACAGACTGCACGTATGTTTCTATGCCTTATAGGATATGCCTTAAACTTCTGTGAGCTCCTTGGGCTTTGCTAGCTTCCTGGAAGGCAGTGCTTGTTGTGAGTACGTGGATAGAGCTTTGCCACACTGAGTGCTTGCAGCCAAGGTTATTAAAGTGCTAATTTCGTGAGAATGACATCTTATGGAATGCAGAACAGCTCCGCTGAGTTGTGGCAAGGTCACTGGGACAGCAGCCATAGAGAGATGTGTAGGTCTTCCCAGAGCAACTCATGCCTTTCTATGTTACAGGGAGTGAGTTCTCACAATCCTTAATGCCATAGAAAATCTCATTTTATGCCCTTCTTCCAATTAGCTTGAAATCTGTGGCATTTTTGGCAAGGTCCTGCCCAGGGCTGTGGTGTTTGTAATATATGAGCCATAGACACACTCCTGTAATTTATCTTTTGCCCCTCTGCCAGCTAAAATGTCTCCTCTCCAGGATTTGCTGGCATGTAATGGTTTCTAGCATCTATGACACTGGGTGGTACTCGGAGTCCACGTTTGAAACAGAAGAGAAAGGAGGGAAGGATCCTTGTCGTAGTCCTCTTCTAGCCAGCATCAGACTGACTTGTGTTCATCCTTTCCTTGTTTTCCGTGTGATGTTTTGCACAGTGATAAGACCTGAGGGGATGAAGCTCTAGAGTCCATGAGTTTAGGTGTATTAGGAAAGCTGGAAAAAAGCGTGTGATGCCCCACCGATGGGCTGCAATTTGGGCCGACTAAGTAAATCTGGTCACTTCCAGACCCTTTTCTAGGTGACTGTAAGAATTTAAGGATTGGGTGCCACACCATTTTCCTGACCTAGTAAGTAAGCACAAGGATAAGTTCAGCTGCCAGTGAATGGCAAGTTGCATGACGGTTCTTTTCCGTAGAGATAAATGTGCTAAAAAATTACCTTTGGGGAAGATGATATGCTAGGTAGGGGTCCCTTGTAAGCTTTATAAGGAGAAAAAGAATATTTTTCTCATCCTTAGTACTTTAATTTGACTGCCACATTAAGCAGGCATTGAATGCTGGCCAAAACAGTGTTGCACCAGCCTTTTCTAAGTAGTTTTTCTGCAGAGGGTACTGGAGCTGAGGAGGCGCTTGAAAAACCCACAGAAAAGGTGCAGCCTTAGTGAGGAAAGAAGCCCTCTTCAAAGACGGCTGCGGTGCCTGAAGGGAGTTGCAAGGGATATATCCCTTAAGCATGAGGGGAATAAAACTTCAGGAAGCCACTGGGCCGCAGGAGAAACTGCAAGCCAAGTGATAGATGGCAAGTTCATTCAGTACAGTGTTGTTAGCAGTTAGCTGAACTCTGAAGAACCAAATGGAAAGGTAATATTAAAACTAATCCCTATTAACATGCCGATAGAGTGTGAAATTCTAGTGATAAGGTGGCAAAAATCTCATGTGGGATACTCACCACCATAATATCTGAATTCCTGTAAAATACTGGGAACGAATGTTGAAAGACAATAAAGATTGGTGCTGTTCATTTGTAAGGAATCAAGCAATGGAAATAAAGGATTATAAAGAAGAATAAATAGAATACAAATTACCTTTCTCTTACTTAACAGAAAAAAAGATTAAAGTGAGACATATTCCCATATACACTTACCATCGTGGTCTCTTTTCACCTCAAGGATGAATTATTGTGGTTTGCCATGCTTGGACTATATTTTAACACAGAAATCTAAGCTACTGCAAAAAGTAGCTCCCACTAGTGCCTCTTTCTGGGAGAATATGAAATCTGTGCTTCAGGTTATTTGCTACCAGATGCATTAGATGCATTTTTTTTTTCCTTTTTTTAATTTTTTTTTGTTTGTTTGTTTTTCCTTTTTTTCATTTTGGAGGATTTTCAAGGTGTTAATTTTTTTTACATATGTAATGTAAGTGGCTTGGAATAACCTACTCAAATACTGCCTACTACCCTGTACCATTCTGCTAACTTAAGTGCATTTTCTTCCTCTTTAGATGCTCAGCGACAGATGAGTCTTTTTTGCCATGAGCTGAAAGTAGTTACACTAGACAGGACAGATGAAGATAGAAGAAGGTAATGAGCGTTCTGCTGCTACAATGTGGTTTATGCTAAGTGGTTGGAAATAAGAAACTTTTGTCCCTGCTAAATGAGGGGGCTATTCCTGAATGGTTGCTAGTACAGCTTCTGTAAATATTTGCAGCCGGTTTGAGACTGTCAAAATTCATAAATTAAATTGTGAAGGCTCTAGGTCTGATTATTTCTGAATATTTTGTCTTGGTTTAAAAAAAATATACTTTTTTTTTTTTTCCCCCAAGGAAAAGAGCTAAGCCCTTGAGATGTGCTTAGATATGTTTTCATCTTAAAAGTCCATATGCTAGAAATTGGAGATGTGAGATATTTACTCTTCCTCTGAGCAGTTGTCATCTAAATGTATGGATCACAGACATGCATCCAAAAGTTAGGCAACATAAGCATAACATACTTGGTTGTTATTTTATGTGGAACATTTAATGGAAATTGTTCTGGAGGAGGAAAATAGAGCAGTCCAGAGTGGTCCCTGACATTTTGATACTGAAGTTTAGGTTTTTGGAGATGCAAGAAATGTATTGGAAGAGACCATTGCAGATAAATCAGTAATCTTCAGATGGTTCTAAGGCCTCTATTTGTTTTGAAGTGATTGGGTTAGTCTAAAAAGAAAGAGCTAATCTTAGGTAAAAGCATTGACTGGCCATTGGGCCGGAGTGTTTCTAGGGTTTTGCAGGTTCTGTCCAGCTTCTCTGTATGCAAGTTACTAGAGGAGGCAAGTGAGAGCTGAAGGATAACTCACTGCAGTGAGGATTGGGAGACTTGTGTTGTGTTCCTGACTCTGTCATTATGGTGTACAAACCTGGATGAGACCATCAGTCTCCCTATCCTGTGTTCTTACTGAGAAAAATAAGGTATCTCAACCTACTTTTCTTTAAGTTAGTAGTGAGAGGCACTATAGAAATTGGCTGTTGTTGAGATTCTTCTTTCCCTTAACTGGATTACCCTGAAAGATGCCCAAGTTGGGTCTCTGTGACCTGTTTAGATCTAGCAGGATTACTGACTTAGTAAGTGGAGTTTGGTTTCAATAAACTGTTTTGCTTTGGCAGAGAAACTTCTGCTGTTCTTTCCACTCTGCTTTTGGCTTGAATAAGATTTCTCTTTCTTGACGTGGAGATGAATAGGGGCAAATGTTGGTCAATAACAGAGCTCTGTGGACGTAATGGATTTGGAGTGTTGCGTGTGTAAATAATTTTTCACTGAATTTGAACTTAACTGTGTCTCAGTAACGGCTCATGTTGAACAGGGAATGAGGATACTGCTTTTCCGAACACAGTATCTTTGCTGTTAGTAAGAAGGGTTGCCAAAATAAAACCCAAGGAAATGACATTTCAGATGGAAAAAAAAGTACTTGTTAAGCAGTATTTTTTTCGAACTAGTCATACTGGATACTTTATTACCTCACTTCAGCCATCTAACAAAATGGATTTTGATTTGCTCAGCAATTCATGACAGCAAAGAAATGGAGCTGTTTAGGAGCACAGGTTCTATGAAAAGGAGTAGCGGGGAGCTGAAATGACAGGCTCACCCTGAGGTGTCTGGGGAAGTTAGGGCTTCCACCTTTACCTTCAGATGTCAGAAGACTTCAAACTGATAGGTTTTGAAATTGTGGTATGTGAACAACTTTTTAAGCAAAGCTGGTTTTTTGTGGAATGTGTGTTTGGGTTTGTTTTTGTTTGTTTGTTTTTGTTCTGTTTTGTTGTTTGTTTTTTTTTTAAAAAAAACAAACCCCACCAAACCAGCAAAGTGTGATAGTAGATGATTACTGCTTCCAGAGTTATGTTTATTGTTTATCAGTGTTTTTAAATGGCTGTTCTTCTGTTTCCCCTAACCCCAGTTGAAGTTTCCCTCATCAGCTGAAGGATGGCCACTGCTACCTGTGTTTTGGGCTTGGATGCAGTTGAGGGAGTGGCAACCTCTTAAGGACATAAAAGTGGAAACGATGGTCAGAGGAAGCGTTTGGCCTCGCACCATGAGGTAAACCGCTGAGGTGGAACGTGCCACCTCCTGGTCACGTGTATGGCCCGGTGCAGAGCTGAGTGCTGTGCTGGGGTGGATGCTGTACCACTGGCCGTACCTGAGCAAAGTCAAGCGTGTAAATCCATGCTTTTGTTTTCAGTAGAACTTGCCAAGCACAGTGTACACCCACCCACCTGTTACAGGTTACCAACAATAAAAATAGGTGCCAACCTGCAGCTGTCAGGTCTGGTGAATAACAATTGCAGCTTGGAGTCTGGTCGGTGAGTGAGATGATGGCTGAATTCTTCTGCCTTGGAAAAAGTGAAATTAGGAGGCCTGGCACCTTGAAGCATTGCACTGAGACATCCAAAAAGGAACAACTTAGACCTCTCTGTTTTCAAGGAATTTACAGGCATTTTCATAGTCCTTTGAAAGCTATGTACCATTATAAGTGTGTTGATTTTAAAAATAAATAGACAGTAGGATGGTTGAATCTTTAGTCTTCTGGAATAAAGATACATTTTGAGTGGTTTAGCCTTTAGAAGCCTCATTGACTTACCAATGCACAGATTTAATAACAACAAAACTGTATTGCCCTTTAGGTCAGTGGTTTGGTCCACAGCTGTTCTATTGCACTTAATTCTCAGAATAATGATTGAATTATGATCGTGGGGGGTCTGCTCATGGATAGCGGGTTGTTGCGGGCTTTTTGGTAGTATACCAAATAACTATTTTTAACAAAACTAGCAAGTTTATACTGTATATTTTTGTGACGGAGTTGTAGCATCCACGATTTTCCGAGAACTCTGGTCCTAGTTTTGAAAGGCTGAATATATTTTGCTGATGCACAATGTAGCTCTTATTTTGTGTTAGGCAGCTTCAGAAATATTCTGTTATTTTCAAAATTAATTTGAAAATGTAGTTAGCTTTTTGCTTTCATAAAATAGTGTCTAGTGAAAATAAAACAGAACCAAAACATGAGCACACAAGTTCTAATGCGTCGCAATTAAAATGCACTCCAGTTATTTTCCAGTGTTTTCAGGCTGATGAGATGGTTTTTGAAATCCAGTTTTGACATTTGAAGGGATCTTACTGAAGGTGTTCTGTACATAGTTATGAGACTGTATATCATGTGGTGTCTGAGAGAATATTTAATTTTAGAAAGAAATGTTTAACCTTTGTTGTGAAAACATTGTATTTTCTTTGCTTGAGGTTAATTCTACGTCTTCCAGAATTTAATTTTCCTTTAGTATTGCTAGTGTTGAATAGCTGATTGTCTTATGCAGTGTATTTGTATCCTGCAAGCCACTTGAAGGACATTATAGAGCTGGACGGTCGTTTCACAATCTGCCTTCACTCGCATACCACATCTATTGCAGGCATAATTAATGGTGTCACTGCAGTCTGCTGGTTTGGGCAACTATTGTGAGTTAAACACAACTTTTGGGTGAGACTGCACGTCCGTGGCAAATAAAACATCCTCATCCATGTGCCCCACACCCTCACATGCACTGCTTGCATTGATCAGTGTATGCTTGCTGGGCTGTTTCTGCTTGATAAGTCAGCAGCAGATACTCTACTGCTTTTTGTTAGGTTATTTTTTCGCTGAGTTGTAAGACTTATTTTTGCTGAGTCTTTTAGCGTGCTAAATGCCAGAGCTGGCTTAAGGGATTGGGTCTTCCCCTGCAGTCTGGGAAGAGATGTGACCCTTGCAACCAGCCATTATTAATTTTAGGCTGCCAAGAACTGCAGCTTAAGTTGCTTTAACCTGGATTTGTTTTCTACTCTAAGAATGTAACTGCCCTCCTGGTTGAGACCATTAGCCTGCTATTGTGTCCAGCAGCGCTGTAGATACCAATGGAGAGAAATACTTGAATTCAACCTGAT
>WHYT01017284.1:175819-203078 GCA_009806455.1 Tetrax tetrax
TTTTTTTTTTTTTTTTTTTTTTTTTTTGTGGCCTCAGCTCAGTGACTTTTTCCAGCTTTTGACACCATCAGCAAGCAGATTGGTGTACATCCAGAAGCTATGGAAGAAAGAGCAGTCACATCTGACAGACTTCCTTTTGCGTGTCTGCTGGTAGCAGCATTGCCAGTTGTTTGCCCTACATCCAATTCCCCAGTCGTCAGAACAAAGCTTGCAGCCTGGAATATAAAGCTAAACAAGGTTATGGGATTTTTCCCCTGCTGAGTTCATCTGGGTGCGTCACAGTGCTTTTAAGCAGATAGTTGCAAACACTGCAGTGCACAGCAAACCTGTGCATCATGGTTTTAAGATGGTGAAGTTTTCCAGGAGCTTGCATTATGCTGCAGAGGAATGTGCAGGCTGTCACAGAAAGTCCTGAGACTCCTTTGAGTGGCTGAAGTTTTAGAAGTTTTTTCCAAAATAATCCTGATTGATCCTTTCCATAAGACTATGTGATCATCAACCCAGATGTTCAGTGGATCCAACAGCTCAGTGCCCAAATTTAGAGGGATGTGTAAGCTGGCACCAGCTGGGGAGAAGACTTGCAGTCTTGTAGGATTTCCTATGTGTACTTTTTCCAACTTAGTGTGGTTGTGTATGTGCACAGCGATCTGACCCACTGTTGCTTTGCTGGGCTGGAAATCCCATTTGCTTTTCTGCAGTTCCAGTCCCTTTAGGGGCTGTTGTGCGCACTGGAGTTACACTGACAACCTGCTGCCCAGCCGTTCTGCAGTTCCAGGTTTGGAGCGGCCCTGTAAATGCCTGGTCCAGGTGAGCTGCGCCTGACTGCATCAACTTCTGATTGGTTTCCTGCTTTGGATGTAGTTAAGTAGCTTTGCAAGAACTACACTTGTAGTTCTTTATTTAGTGTTTACTTTTGACCTACCATGTGTTCTCATTAGGCACGCTTTCCGTTTTTAAAAGCTGGCCTCTCTCTGATGCCCTCCTTAACTTCACTGTTCAGTCATGCAGGCTTTTGTTGCTGGGGCTGAGGTATTCTTTTGACTGCTTTTGTTTTCTTTTCTATGGTGAATGTTTGACCTGGTCTTTTAATACAGAATTTTGTCTGCTTTGTGTTTATTTGTTTGTTGGTTTTTTTTTGGGAGGGCGATGGTTTTGGTTTTAACAGCCTCTAAGCTACTGCATTCTTTTTGCTGTTTGGATTGCTCCTTTTAGGGTTGTGTGTGTTTGTGTTGGTTTGTTTGGATTTTTTTTGAGGGGGAAGGGGTTGGGATGATTACTAATTACTTCAATTTTTTTACACTGTTCCCTTTCTTGAAATTAATTATCCACGTGCCAGATATTTTTATGACCTGCTGTATTCACCTACTGTTGAAGTATAATGGCATTGTAGGCAAAGTTACAGAGCAGCTTTCCTGTCAATATCCTGTAACTAGGTCTTGTGTACCACTCAAAACCAAACCAAAAATAACATCTTTTCATGTAGGTCCTAGCACTAATTTCCAAGGAAGTGGTTGTTGTGGGGAAAAAAAAAAAATCTCTACATGTCACTCTGATGAACCACAGAGTCCACTTTATTTCAGGAGATTTCAGTTGCCCACTGTCGTTACGTTTCCTAAACTTGCAAGTTTAAATCTCCCTGAACTGGTAGTGCAGTAGGTAATACATCTTTGTTTCTTGATTGTGCAACTTCTACCATAAGGAGTTCACTGGGTTTCTCTTTTCCTGTAATACTTTATGCTGTTAAATATTTGTGTCCTTCACATCCAGTGCCATTCCCCACCTGCCTGTTGTTTGTCGTTCCTGTTGGAATTGCTGAGTAGGCTGGGAGCCTCTCAAGGTTACGCTGGGTTGACTTGTGCTCCTTCCACCAAGTCCTGGAGATGCTTATTACTTTGAGAGTGTCAGGTGAGGCCAAGCATTTGGCCTTCCCTTCTGTTGCTTCTGAAATTTCTAGCAGTAGTGTAGAAGTGTCTGTAAGTTCCAAAACTCTGATTTACATGCCAGCCTGGCTGACTCCAGCGTGAGTAATGTGCATGACTAACAAGTTCTTCCTGTTCCCATCATGCCTACATGCTTTCCCTCTGTATCCTTGACTTCCTGTCTCGGCCTCCCTCTCAGGGCTTGGCGTGGAACTGGCGACGTTTCAGAAAACAACACCATGAAAATCCTGAATTTAAGTCTTCTGCCCAGTGACTTGAGCTTACTCTCCAGAGCATCCATCCTGCCTTTCCATACCCTGCTGTGGCTAGCATGGATCCCATGGAGTTCTGTTTTCTTTGCTGAATCACCAAGTAGTCAATGTAGACGCCCTGTGAGGTTGCTGCCTCTGCATCTGATGGGCAGTGTGCCAGCTGGTTGTCAGATGCAACAAATACAGCTAGCGCTGCGTCTAGTAAAGTTCTCCGATACCCCCGCCAGCCTCTTCTAGGCTTTAAGTCTGTCTGCCCCAAGGAGGATCCCTCCTTCAACAGGACACAGCGATAGCAACTGGAGGGTGAGTTGTGTCTAAGAGATTAGCCCTGACCCAACTTGTGACCGCATGAATGCTTGCGATGGCAAAAGACGTGATGAAACTTGGAACAGAAAACAAGTAGGCAACACGAGCGCACCTTTTTAGTGGCGTTGCTAGTTAGCGATTATAAAACTGCAGTGAGGTTCATACGAGGTGGTTTTTTGTGGTTTGTTTGAGTTATTAAAAACTTTTTAGATTTGTTCCCTTGTAATGAAAGCATAACTTGTCAGTCTTTAAAAGTAACTATCTTCTTTAAAAATCTTACTACTGTTCCTTTTTGTTTAAGCTGTGCTGCATGCATTTCTTATGGGGTGCAGATGTAGGCAGTCATCCTTTTGGCCCTTTTTCACTGCCTCTTTTGCCTCTTCCTCTCTTTTTGAGCTGATGTCCCCGCATGTGCTCCCACACAGTGAAACAGAGCGGAGAAATGAACTTGGTCTGAGTTAAACTGGTGAAAAGGAGAGAGATATATTTTTAACCAGATCAGTTCCCCAATCACACCTTTGTTCCAGAACAAGAAAGGAGGCTGGCTACCAGGGGATGGTTGGGTGAGGCTGTTTTTATTTAAACAGCAGCCCTGAACTTCACTGTTACTCAACCATCTATGCAGTCATTTGTGAGGTAAGGGTTGGAAAGACATTGAGAGATCATCTAGTTCATCTCAAGGCATATCATCTCCCTATTTTGTACCTATGCTGACTAACAGACGCCTATCTCACTTAAAAACATCCAGTCTCCACAGCAGGCATTACCAGTGAGAACTCCCTGATTTTGAATCATCTTGTCAGTCTTAAAAGCGCTGTCTTTAGAGATCTTTTCTGTGACAAAAATATAAATTCCATTTGGCTCTAATTGCAGCACAGTATTTAGTCTGCCTTTGAATTGTTGTCTCATTGGTTAAATTATATGGCTAAGTTCTATACAAACAGTGCAATTTAGAGTGCATTGATTTAGCAGTAATTCTTGTGATCCAAAAGATTCTTTTATTCCAGCTGTGGAGTGAAATCTGAATTAGAGGGCAAATTCAAATTTTGCTGAGGCTTGTTTTTAGCTTGTCTTGCAACATTATAATGAGCTTCTTAAAACCAGTACCAAAAAATAATCTGATGTTTATTAAATTTTCAAAGGTGTGCATTTAAAAAATATTCAGGGGTACACTAATGCATCTTCTTATTTGATAGTTCTTAATGTTTCAAGTCTTTTGCAAACTACTGTTGTGCAGTGGACCTTTAGAATATGTAGTTTAACGTGAAGGAGGATCAGTGATTTTTAAGGATACAGTTTTGAATGTTTGGCTGAATTGCAGTCCCTCCTGTCAGCTGACACCTTGGCATGTAAGTTTTGTAACCTATTACTGCTATTAAAAAAATCCTATGTGGTTCCAGTTTTTTCTTAGGTTTCTTTAAATATTTCTCATTCATTTGAACTAAGTTCCACTTAAGCAGAAACTCCTGTATGTTAATTTCTCGCAGGCTTGGCAAATAATCAGTTATTGGCATAAATATTTTTTGTTCAGCTGTTTATGTTGTGCCCCTAGGTGCTTATGTCTCAGCAGCATCCTGCATTTGGCAGCTAACGAAAAACATTTTAAAGGTCCAAATGGATGCCTCTATGACGATGTCTAGTGTCTCGTGTGTGTGAATTTATTTAATAAAGTTATTTTCCAGAACAAATTGCATACATTTCTGCCTGGTTCTACTAATTCATTTAGTATGTTGAAAAAACAACGTGTGTCTCAGTTATCTGAAATATACATTAAAGCATAAGTTATGATTTGTCTACAGCAAAAGACTCTCTGTTATAGCTCTAATAAAATGTTGTATGACCTTTTAATAACTGTGACTCCTGTTTATACTGATATCTTAACTAACTGCTTCAGGTAATACTTCAGCACAACAACAGCAACAACAACAAATCATTGTTTGAAAACCCGGCATCCCTGTTGCTAAGGGTCACTGGCAGTTTGGGTAAAACTGTCAAGTAATCAGGAGGAAGAATTCGGTATCTTCCTTGGCAATGAGAACAGACTTCGTTTTAAGGTAGCATGCATAGACTTTAAAGGTAGGAGTTGTGTGTTAAGCTGCTGTCTGAAATCTATGCAAAACAATATTCCCTGGCTCTTGGTTAATATGCAGCAACTACTTGTGGGCATGGAATTGCTTGCCCTCTTATAAAAGACTGGAAGTGGTGCTGTGGCTGTAAACTTCTGGACGTTTGTTTGTTCATTTGACTACACTTGACCATTGCGTACGTGTGTTTTGAGCTCATTTTGAGCAGCGTGTGGTTTTAAGTTTCTCACTTTGAAAATGGGGTGGAGATGTGACTTTGGCTGGGACCTGTCCAGTTCAAAACACTTCAAAATGCAGCCGGAGTTACTTGATGCAAACTGGATCCAATGCAGTAGGTTCCTAGTTTGTCTGTCTGCTGCTACAAAAGGCAACATTGAATAATTTGATGTCTTCTGTGGTGTGAGAGAGGTAGGAATAGCCAGGGAGAAAATACCAGCTTTGCTTTGTTAACAAACCAATAGTTTCAATGTGTAATCTGAAGTTAGTTCAAGTTGATTAGAAGATGTGTAATGTATGACTAATAATAAAGGTATTGGGGGAACAAAATTATAGTTCTTAGAAATATTTAAATATGCCCCATAGAAAGTTATAATCAGGTGAGTGCAGACTCTGGGGTAAAAATGTTAATAATTTGTAATGACTCTGAATTGATATATTAACTTCATAAAGTCTGATTTTTCTGCTCTGGTTCATAATTGTGCAATTGGGGAAAAACAATTTGCTTAAGTAGGTCAGAGCATAAATGTAAACAGTTTTATAGTGTAAATATACATATTGTTACATAATTTTATTAAATCTCACAATTTATGGTGTCTTAACCTGGAATACACTGACACTTGTTCTTGGTGGCTTTTGACATTAGAGCAACAGTTTGTCTGGAGGCACAGTCCTTACTCTGGATGCGTTTAACGAGCACGTGTACCATGTCGAAAAATTAAGCATTTTTTTTTTATTAGAGGAGTTAAGTCTTCATGTTTGCCTTCCAAAATTCAAAATCCACTTTCTCATAACTTTTAACTGAATGCTGAATGCTCCAGCAATTTTGATCAAGATGAGGGCTCCAGAATTTATGAAAGCGAATAGCGACACAGTTGGGGAGAAAGGCCTCAGCCCTCACCGACTTACAGTGGGCACGTGCAATGCAATAACTTGAGTTTTACTGTATTTCCTCTGCCCCCTTTTCAAAAACTCTTCACAAAGGGAGACAGATTAAGTGTAAAGAAGATGGAGGGAGGACAGAAATGGAGAGGGAAGGGGAAGAGAAACAAGGGATAAAGCTACATGAAATACAGAAATGAGCACAATGGGCAGAAGAATGAATTTTGGAGCATAAGAAGTTGAGAGTTTGATGGAGGCAGGAATAGACACTTCAGCTGTCCCCAAATGAACAATTGTTTTTTAAATTTATATATACCAATGGTGTTGGGCGTTTATTCCCGCCCTGTAATACCTTGTCACATCTCAGACTGCGTGAGGCTGGTGATGCTGATCAGAGAGGTGTTACGTGGTTATGGCTTTGCTACAAAACAGAGTACACTTTAGCAATTCCTGAGGTAGTGCTTGAGAAGAGCCAGAACCAACGGGGCTAAGCGCGGTGCCGTCCTATCGGCTTTCACACGTTTGGCGCTGGGCCGCTCAGATAAGCGTGCCTGTCTGGATGCCTGTCTCCAAACTGCATCGCTCCCTCTAGACCTGTGCCGAGAGACGCGTAACCACCGTGTATGGAACAAATATGTACAAAAGTAGGTCTATTTTGCTGACCAGGGTTTGGATAGGATTAGCAGAAGTTTACAAGATGGAAGGCTAAACCAGCTCGTCAGAGGTAAATATGGAAGAGCAGGGGATCACGGTGTGCATGGTCACGGAAGGTGCTGTGATAATACCCTGGTGAGGAGCCTTGGCATCACAATTGTTACGTTTTAAAGATGCAACCCCTTGTCCCACTCCGGCAGTTCCTTTTTACATTGTTGGCCTTTATTGCTTAAGACCAGCAGACTCGTTCTACTCGGTGTTCGGAGGGAAATGAAGAACCTCTTCTCTTTCCCCACTGTTCCTTCACTTCCATAGTTTTCCGGAGGAGCTCTGAATTTTGTTTTTTTCTTCTTGCTTTTTTTCTCCCTTACATCTACTCTCAAATTGTGTCCTCCCCTCCCTCTTTTGTGTGGGTGACAGCTTCGTGCCTCTGTTAATCATTGCAAAGAGTATTTTAAATTTGAAATGACTAATGGTTTCCCTGTTGCATGCGTGATTTTGACAAGAAATAGTAAACATTAAGGCTGCGTTAATGCTCCTGTTGCTGAGATCAACAGCCAAGGTGCTGGAACAACCTTGCGATACTGCGTTGGCTACTGCTTGGGTCATACTTGGAAAGCTGTCTCCACAGCTGTATGGGATAGAAATATTTTTAAGGTTTAAGTGGTGTGACATTGCCTGCCGTCCCACCCTGAGGGGCACCTCTGTGGAGGATGTTAGGATTTTGAAGATTGTTTCTTGAAAGTGCAGTTGCGTCATGCTGCAAGTCCTTATGTTCTGTTTCAAACACACTTGTGGGTTGGCAACATTAAAAACTGTCTTCAATATAGAGGCTGGTAAAACTGGTTTTGTCCTGAGCCGTGATTCTGTACTTGTAGAACATAACTTTTTTGTTTCGCTGAGGAACTGTAAATATTCGAATCTTTTTTTTTAGCCATGCTAAATAAGCCTACATAACCAACTTCTGTGATTTTTGAATAGTTCTGGATTTTGTTAAATGTAAATATTTATTTTACCAAAATGAACAGCGAACTTAGGAATGTATATCATAGAAACTCAATTTGTTTCATGAGGCTGATGGATTGTCTTGTGAGGGCTGGAGGGGAGAAGGTGCAGAGTAAGGATTTTGTAAATCCAGAGTAGTGTCTGGTAGAGTGTCTAATCTGGGTGCATCTAAAAGTCGTTGTTTTTCCCTTATAAATTGTTACTTTTCCCTTCTCCCTTCTGGAATGTTGCCCGTGTTGCCTGAGCTCGTTAAGTATGGTGCACAAGAACAAAGCACTGGTCCTGCAGCTGAAAGAACAGCCACATCCTCTGGCTGTATTTGAATTTATCTCCATTTTAAAAATGAATTTTAATATATTGAATGTGATCTTAATTAAGGCGTTGTAGGTTCACTTTAGAAAACGACCTACCAGTAAGTAGTCCTCTTATTTTTAACCCTGATTATGCTGTTGTTTAAACTAGATTTTCTTAAAATAGTAGCTGCTTTCTGACCTTCCGTAAGATTAGCTGCTTAGATAAGCAGAACTTGCTAACAAATTCACACCTAGCAGCTTAAGTTTTGATTGTGAGGTTGATTTCTCTAGGGTATGTAATGATTTCAGGAAAACGACCAAATGTGCTAAGTCTGTTATCTGGGTAAAGGAAGAAATCTCTAAATGTTTGTTTCTGAAATACAGTAGTGGAAAGAGTTGCTCATTTGATCCTTTAGTCCTGAGAATGACAGAAAGAATATGCTGTGCCCTCAAACGTGTTTAATAACTTTTTCAGTAATTATATAGTATTTAATGTTTTAAAATTGCAGCTCTCGCTGCCAGCTTCTGAAGCCAGTAGATTGCAGTGATTGTCTTTGGATCATCGTGTGTTGGCAGTAGTGAACCTTCTTCATTGACTAAATGTATTCCCACCAGGAAGAAGAATGTTATCACAGAATAAATTTCCTCCTGTTCAGGGAAATCTAGGGTGTTTTTTTTTTCTTTTGTTTTGTTTCAGATGTGTTTCAGTCTTTATGAATTTTGCTAGATGAAGTTGTTATTGTAGTAAGTTGGAGCTTTTTGTGTGCATTTAGACACAGACAGAATAATGGATTTCAGACACTTTACGCAGAACTAATTCTCTTTCCAATTGTGTAACAGTAGTCAAACAAGTAGTGCTTTCTTAACTCATGTCAAAATATGTGTTAAGTGGCACTGTCGTGGAAAAAACAGCTTTTTGTTTGCACCTAGGCTAACTAGGCTGAAGGAGAAACTGAAGTCTTTAAGGTGAGCTAATTCTAGAAAAAAAAAAAAAATATTATTTACACTTCCCCTGAAAGACTCTTTATATTGGTTTTCAGAATAGAAAAAACACCGTCTATGGGCTTCTCCAGATTTTCACTTCAGGGCCCACAGAGCTAGTGGATGAGTTGCTGAAGAAACTGGCTTCTGTTCCTGATTCAGTGAGTGCTTACGCACTCAGGTAAATGTTGAATATTCAGCCTCACTGAAGCTACTCAGTCTTACGTTGTTTGAAGCAATAAATAATGTTTTCTGATGTCTATAATATGATTAATGATACATATTTCTTTAGTCACTTCTGTAGTTCTGCTACATAGAGATATAGAAGTGCAAGATGAATGTCTTTCTCAGATTTTTTTTTTTCTGATCCTGAAGGTTTATAACAGCAATTGTTTCTCCCACAATTTAAGATAGCTTCGCGTGTGAATTGTCCCTTTGTTCCGTTGTATTACATCATACAAAATCAGAAAACAAGTTTGTGGTAAACATCAGGAGGCCATTTGGTCTTGTCCTTGTTAAAGGACAGGATATATTTACGGTATTCCTGACAGTGGGCTGTTTTTGGAGGCCTTTGAGGATGCACTGATCATGGCAGCCGTGTGCCTTCCATATCATGTTGCAAATTGATTGTCTTCATTGTACCTCTTTTTTTAGGCTTTGCTGGTTTTCTGTCTGTCGTTTCAGTAACCCGATTTATTTTCAGTTTCTCTAACTGGTTCTATTACTGGGATTGTTGGTTGTTTTTACACCTGTGCCCATTTCCTTTGAGGAAATTTCCTTTCCTGTGAGGAGCTCCTGACTACTTCTTCCTTTTCTTGCTTCTCTTGTCTGCCAGCAAATCGTATGTATTAATTGTCTACATTTATCAAATTCTGTCTTTATAAATTTGGGGTGGAGGGTGTTGCCATTCTCCCCTATTCCCCTTTGGAGGTGAATACAAGGTGAACTCTTGTCTTCACTTTCTTGTGTCTAAACAGATCTTTTTTTCCGGAATAGATCTGTGAAACTGAAATGGCCTCACACCACAATGTGGGCTTATATGTGCAGAAAGGCACTTACCAGATTTTTGTTGTTGACCAGCTCCATAATTTCATCCTTCAAGTTTCCCCTTTCATCACAAAAGAGAAGTTTCAACAGATCTGCCCCTCTCCTGTGCCTGGGAGCGTAGAGATGCCCCGATAAAGCCATGGGTGTCGAAGTTCCCGCCTCCGTCATTACCAGGCTATGTTCTCTCGTGTTGAGTCATGTGGATTAGCTCACTGAATTGTGACAGCTGGAAATGCCACGGCCTGCAGTGTGACAAAGTGTGGAGTGCATCGGTTCGCAGGGAGGCTGCTTTCTGTGATTCTGAATAAGGCTGGCGCCGCTTCGGTGAGGGATTGCGGCGTACTGTTCTAATGAGAAACACTAACTTATCTTTCTGCAGAAAGTACTGAAACTGTATTACATGAGGGTTTAGCATTATCTGAAGGTGTAGCATGACCCCAAATAAGACAGAGTAAGCTTTGTGTTAAAAAATACAGATGTTAAAATTTCTAGAATTTAGGGACAATCGCTGTTCCATTGCAGCTTTGCTTGTTTAGAGTACTTTCTGGGCGTGTTGTAGCTTGGAAATCCTCAGAGCTGAAGTGGAAGGGCTCTGGTCCTGCAAAGGGATGAGGGTGCTGACTTTCCAGTGTCTGATCTGCAGCCCTGGGTGCCAAGTAACATTAGGGCAGTAGAGACTTTATTCCCTTCTCTGGTTATAAAATGTGGTAGGTTAAGTAACTGTAATTAAAATGTCTGTCTAAATATCGTTTTACCTCTCAGTTCATCATGTTTAATCCTTTTCACTTCAAAGTCATACAAGTTTTTTTTTATTACTTGGAAGTCATCAAGTGAAACTGAAAAAGTTCTTACTCATCTTTTATACAAGTAGAGAAAAATTCCTGATCTATTACCCTTCCTTTCCCCTGTTCTTCCCACCTTCCTCCCCTTTTTTTTCCTCCCTGTCCGTAACAAGGAAGGGAAACTTTTCTTGCTGCTTCTGATGGCACCAGAAAAAGACCGATGTATTCACACTTCTTGCCTTCTTTCTCACAACTTTAAGGATCCCTTCACTTATTTTATTAAATGTACTGGTAAATAAAAGGCAACTTGTATCCAGTGCTTTCTATTAAAAGAGGATATTTTTAATAGTGCTTTCTACATGATGTCAGTGTAAGTTATTGGCATGCTGACTCTGGCTGTGATGGCTGACATTACTAAAATAGCTTGCGCACTTTTGCTTTCAGTCTAAATTTCAGTGACGTATAGCAAGCAGGTCAATAATTGGTTTAGGTGATTTTGACTGTAAAGTAAGAAATATTCTTAGGGCACTTGCAAGCCAGGTGTGTAATAGACTATTTTGATACTTTCAATGTTTATATAGGTTTATACCTTGTGACCTTTGTGCAAAATGCTCCAATTCTCCAGAAACTGTAACAGATGAATGCTCAAATAGAGGACAGGGCTGTCCTAGTTTCTTCATTAATGAAAACAGTGTAATAGAAGCTGAAGTGACACATGGGGCAGAGCTCTGATCGGGTGACCCGCGCTTCAGCCGCACATTCGGTGGCTAGCCGTTAGGGGCAGTGTTGCAAGTGTCTCTTTAATTCACTTTTGCAACTGAAAGTTGGGAAAAAACAATATATATGATCAGCTGGCTTTCACGGAGTAGCGCCTGATGACCTCTACAGCAAAGACAGTTGCTTGCTGTTTAGATTAGAGCTGGGCAAGACTTTTCAATAAATAGTGAATTAGGCAATGGCTGGATGGAAAGTTTATAGTCTTCAGGTCACTTGTGAATTTGCTGTGGCACTTGTAAATAGTTTTAGATGGGAATAGTTTCTCAGTGTCTGGCTTGCAAACAAAAAAAAATCACAAAATATAGGTCCTTATGAAAGAAGAATGGTTAAGATATTTACAAATGCTTGTAAGGGTCTGGATTTGGTCTGCTTCTGTATGATTTGAAACATCTTCCACCAGCTTTCAGCTAGCTGAGTATTCGGGGTGCTCCGCATCGCTCCTGTTGTTACTGCTGTCAGCAGGGCAGCCAGAGCTTCCTGGCACCGTGATGAGAAGCTGGATAAAACCCATCAAGACAAGGACATTTCCAAGTCTCTTGGTTCAAGAGGGCTTACTCCCAAGCTCGGAGATGTTTTGCTTTTTAATAAGATGTTTCACTCTGCTTTGAGTAAGAGAACTGCTTGAAGCTGATTGTGAGAGCCCTCCCAGGGAAGCGCAGCATCTGGTTTGGTGAATGTTTTTTTTAAAAATCAAAAAAGCAACAAGCAAAAAAAAACCAAACAAACAAACCCTGAGCTTTCTTGCCAGTTTGAGAGGGAGCCAGAGTCAGAAAGGTGAGCACACTCCACCCCAATGGGCTCTCTTGCTCTTTGGGACATGTCCGTTTGAACTGCTGTAGCCAAAAAGATGACTCAGTTTTTCAGCATGCGATGCGTATGCTTGCTGTACGTCATTGGATGAAAGGGACTCCTAGCATCACATCTCCACCTCTTCTACTTTTTACTGACGATTTTCTCTTCTGTTCTTCTCTCCTGTTTTCTTTCAAGTGTCTGGAGGTGCAAATTTTCACTCTGACAACGCATGTTGTTAAAAAAAACCCTCCTTTTTATTCCAAGAAAAACAGATAACAGAGGACAATAAGGATTGTTTTGAAGTTGAAAAATGTAGGTATGTACGTAGCTGCTCTAGACATTGATATCTGTGGAGTCTGACACTTAGCCTCTCAGATTTGCACATGAAAAGCACATCACTAGAAAGAAAGAAGTGTTTTTCTCTGCATAGCTTGTCTGGGTTCTGTGAGCAAGCTTTCTATTGTCTTGGTTTAGTATAAGTCTAGAAATGCTGTATGAAGTTGTGAATGGTAGACGTGGACTTATATTAGGCTGTGAGAATTAACCCTAAAGTGTAGCAGTCAGTGTTTCTAGTTCAGAGATGGAAGCATTAATGCAAGTGTGAGACCCTCCTGTGTAATTCTGCGTACGTTCTGGACACTGGTGTTGAAGGTGAATTTAAACTGTAAAAAAGTGTAGAGAAGAGCTGTGTGGTCAGAATGGAGAGATGCCCTTTGAGAGGAAACTGAATGACCACAACCTGTTTAGCTCGGCAAAGTCTGAAGAGGCATATGAATTCTTTCTATAAATACTTTGGGGAATAATAACCGGGAAGGGAAAAGAACTATTTAAACTAGAGGACAATGTTGGCACAAGTACAGCTAGGTATAGGCTGACTGGGAAAACATTTTGACAGGAAATTGGAATGTTTCTAGAGGTTTTGAACTTCAGTGAGGCTTTGAGGCAACCTTTTAATTTTTCATTTGGGGGTTTTGTCCCCATTATTTCTAGTAAGCTTTAAGATGGAAAGTGTGGATCATTTATGAACAGAATTATAGAATATATTTAGTCCTTAGGATAGCAGGAGCCCTGAAGGTCCCTTTCAGCCTTATTTTTTGAATCTGGAGAGTTAGAATCCTCTTGGGTCACTGACTACTCTGAACCTTTGGTCCGTGTTACACTTCACTGTGATGGCAGTTAAGAAAAGTAATTCTGTTCAGTGGGCTTACATCTTCTGTGTCGATGTGCTGATGGTTCCCCGTTCCCCAGGAGCCACTAAAGGTAAGTGTAGGGGAGTACAGGAGTTGAAAGGTTGGAAAAACATCTTCAGTCAGATTTTGTGATGTGCAGTGTGTGTAGCTACCAGTGGTGGTTCATTTACCCAATGGCTAGAGGTTTAAATTTAGTCTGATGGGTATGTTTATACTACGACCACTGGTACAAAAATATACATATATAACCTTTGCTTTTTCTGTTGGTACTCATTGCTGAGAACCTTTAAAGCCTATACAAATGTTTCAGTAATCTATTTGACATTCAGTGATGTTCTCTGGACATTTTCTTGTATTGTTCCTTTAAAGTAGCAGTAACAGTGCGTCCTAGGAGGAATTCTGTTTTGACAAGAAAGTAAATGCGTATATGTTTCCCTGAATTATAGCCCTCCACTAAGTGTATTACAGCTAATAAATCTCATAATCCAAAGATAAAGGTCAAGAGAATAATCCTAAAGTCCAATTTGAATCTTATTCAGGCTTGTTTCTGTGCAAGGGGAGTGTCTTCAGTGCCATTGCAGTCTAATAATTTTGTTGATGCCATTTAGGGGAACTGGGATACCTTTCTTGAAAATGTTGGTAAAATACCACTCGTTGATCTGATGGAGAACAGCGTAGTAGCCTGCATGCTGCCAAATGTTAGGTAATTGTGCCTTCTGGGTTTAAGGTCTTCAGTTTTTATCAAACAACTTAAAAATAAAAAAGGGGAGAGGGTAGGGAAAGAAAGAAAAGGAAATCCAAATCTGAAAGAAAGAGATGACTTCAGCTTCCTCTTCTATTCATCGTCATTGAAAGAAGGGAACTTGCCCAGTTTAATCAAACAAGGAGGAAATTGCTCTAGCAGCAGGCAGTAGCACCAGGTTTTGGAAAGTTCTGAGAGGACCTACGTGTATACCCCCAGTTCGGTCCCATCCGTCTCTCTTACGCTGTGCAGTGAGCCATGCCGTTGTGCAGTGACTGAGCTGCTCGTATAATAAAGCTCTTACCTCAGTATATTTTGAGAATCTTAGCATAGCTAAAAGGAACGTTGTTTCACAAGATACAGAGAAACTTGCAGGTTATGTTTTTGCTGCTCCTTCAGATGAGCAGTGATTCGAGACGTGGTTCTGAAAGGCTGTCTTGCAGAGCAGCATTGTTAATCTTGGTGTGCTGTTGTAAATCTGCTCCTTATTTGCAGCTGATGGTAGTAACATTCTTCTTTGTTTTTTAATGCAGCCAACTTGACTTTTTGTGAATTTCTGACTGTACCTGTGCTTCTGGGTCTGCTCCCCTCCTTAAGAGCACATGTGGTAATTATGTTTGCTTTGTAATCTGCTAGCCTGAGGTGGGTTACCTCGTGTTAGACTTCGTGATCTTCACCACGATGACTACGGACTGTGTAGCAAGGATGCTGTGTAGGAAATGGCTGTAAAGAGAAACAAGATGCACGATGGTTTGTACGTGTGCGTGACGCTGAAGAGCAGTTCCTGACCAAGCAGCTTTGGAGAGAAATCAGTTGCACATCTTTAAGCGTGCATGTGGTGGTCACAGGGGCTCTGAACGGCAGGGGTGAACTGTGCCTCTGTCAGCTCTAGTGCAGCGTGGCTATAGTCTTCGTATCAAGAATGAGATATGTTTATACCTGACCAGCCTATGACTTTCCACAAAAATTAACACCAGATTAACTTCAGGATTTAAGGGGAAGGTGCTCTGCGTTTTCTGGGGTCGAGTGGGGTTGCTTGTCCTGGAGAAATGTGAACGCATTTGTGATGAAGAATACTCTGTGTCAAGTTGTTTAACTGAAATATCTTTTTAAAATTATTATTATTTTTGAAGCCTAACACTAAAACAAAGTGCACTCTTCTTTGTGTGATCCACTGTGGTTTGTCTCCTTTCTGGAAAAAGAGTAAATTTTATATGCTTTTCTTCTCTGTGTGTCCCTGTTCATCTCAGGCTTAGAAATCTTTGTTAGAGTTGAGAAGACTGGGTATCCAGGAGCCATGTGCACTCCCTTAAGAAATTCCAAGTTGATGCAGTGCTCTAGAACTGCAAGGAAAACTTGGGTCCCAAAAAGTTGTATGGTTTGTCTCTTTCTTGTTAACTGGCTTGGTGTATGTGTTGGTACCAAGTTGTTTGATAGGAGAATGATTCCTTTGTAGCTGCCACACTCGTGTAACTGAGACATCTTCAACTTACTGGAGATTTTGCTCCACTGCTGGTCATTTGGGAGATTCTTACACACTAACTTAGGATTGATGGAAAAAAATACCCTTTCCTCAGGCAGTCCTTTAAGTTTGGAGAGTGTTCCTACATTTTCTTGTCTTCCAAGGATTTCTGGTAGTTCCTTGCCAGCAGGGTTAAGGACAAAAGTGTTTGTGTTCAGGTGGCGGGGCAGTAGTGTGACAGGGATATTTTCCCTCTGTAAAGGGTTCCTTATGTACAGATGTCTCTTCCCGTTCACAGGAGAAGGCTGACAGGTACCAGTGAGGGACACTGAGCATACCATATCTGTTACCAAGAAGTTTCATTTTGTCTGTTAACTATCCCAGTAATCTTATTTTCAGTTATATTACATGAGCAACATTCTAGAACGGTCAAAAAAAAAACAATTGCGAAGGACATTTCTAAATACTATGGCCTGCTCAGATAGTTATTTGAGTTACACAGAATGGAAGGGAGCTGTTGCTGAAATTTCACACCCGCTGTCAATATTGCTTCTGTGATCACGTCTTTTTTTCTTCCCTGAAACAGCCCGCTGTTTGTAACGTGGAAGATCGGTCGAGATAAACGATTGCGTGGATGCATAGGTACTTTTTCCGCCATGAACCTGCATTCAGGACTCAGGGAGTACACACTTACTAGGTAAGATTTTGTTTTCTGTAGCCTTGACTTAGGTATTTAAATACCCTGCCGAGGAGGTGATAGTTGTGCTTTTGGTTTGTTTTGGGTTTTTTGGCTGTGTCACTGTACTGATCAATGAAAACTTGTATCTCCTTTTGATGCTAACTGTGTTGCTTGGTTATTTGAGTACTGGTGTTGTGAGGCTATGGTTTCAGTTAAAAACCATAACTTGAGCCTTTTTCCTTTTAATTGGTCTGGAAAACTACTTTCCAGTAGCTTATTGTAACTGACTATTACAGTATTTTTTTCCAGTGTTCAGGCAAATTTTAACCTTAATAGTTAGTGTCAGGGCAGAAGACCAGAAAGTCAGATTTGGGGATTATCCTATTCACACTTCTAAAACAGCAGGTATTCTCACCTCTTCTCCATCAGGTGCTTCCAATCAGCTGCAGTTAATTTAATGCTACAAATTTCCATTACATGTTACTCTTCAGATACATCTCAGCCCCTGAGTGGGAAGCTTCTGGATGAGGGAGGTAAGTGATGATAATCCTTCACTCCCTGGCAGCATAATCCTTCATTTTTTGATCTACACCTAAATTCATTCACCTTAATATTGTTCCATTTCCTTTGCGTAGAGTGAAAACTAATAAGTTTATCACTAGAGCTAGTAGCAAGCTTTCTACTTGTTTTTTTTTTTCCTAAGAGTTTTCTCAAGTTTATTTTCTAAAGAATCAACGGAATTTTATTCCACTCAGTTACAATAGACTGTTTATAGTGCTTTAAAATAGAAACTGCATTCTAGCATGTGTAGACTTCTAAAATTGTCATCACTTAAAATAATGAGTGCCTGTAGATCACATTAGATGAGGCTTCCCTCCATTACAGGATCGTCCTCTTTGTTGTTAAAACTCCTTGTCAATCCTAATATTAAGTAATATTAGAATGGGACATGTTCTTTCTTAAATGTCTCCCTAGTTTGTTGCAAGCTGAAGTTCATTTCATGCTTGTCTGCTCAGCTTGAGGAAATCAACTGCTTGTCTCCTGGAGTCCTTACAGACTTCTGAAAGACCTAGTTACCTTTATTGCGTTGGTTTTGTTTGTTATGTTGTCTGGAATGTTTCTGGTTGTGTCCTTTAAAACTTCAGAAATCGAAATAGTCGATGAGAAGAAGCTTATAGTACAATTCAAAGAAATTTCTCTATTGAAAGTTAAAAGCCTTAAAATCTTAACCATTAGTGATCCAGACTGGAGGAAGAACAACTTGCCCACTGCACTGGAGAGCATTTCATGTAAACCTACGCTTTACGGTGCCTCATTGAGAACAATGAGCTTGTACAGAAAATTACTCCTCTAAAACTGGAAAGAAGGTAATAGCCAAAACAGAAGTCTTTGCTCACAGATTTTTCACATTTTCGCAAGTCAAATAGGGCTGTACACTTGCGCACCTTTAAAGATGCTTATATGAATCCTGTCAGTGCGTTCTAAGTCTGAAAGCTGAGGTTAAAATGTATTAAATGTGATGCAAGTTAAAAAGAACTGAAATATTTTCAGTGCAGTATTTAAATGATGGCCACGTGCTGTGGAAGTTTGTACTAGGCTATTCAGAGGATAAACAGTTCAGTAATTTTCAAGATAAGAGAAATGAAACTACATAGCAGCCTAATTCTGAAAAATCTTTGTGAGATCATCAGTTGTTTTAAAATAAAATATTATATTTAGTGCCATATTGGGTTTTACTAACTGTTATGGGGAACCTTTTCATGTCTATGGCACCAAAAATGTTTCCTGGGGTTTTTTTTTGTTTTGTTTTGGTTTTGTTTTTTTACAAAAAAAAAAAAAAAAAACCCAAACTTCAGATATGACCACTGAAATGTAAAGTTCATATCTGAATGTATGAAAAAATTGTTTCCTTCTATCAGTCAGAGGGTTACCTGTGGTCAGTTCCCTTCATGGTGTTAAGTCTTTTCAACTACAGAGCTTCCAGAGGAGGGCGTTTGAGGAATAACAGAAGCACCTTTGAAATGTGTGGGAATTTTCAGAGTTTGGAGCTCCACAGGCCTCCCTAGGTAGGAGATCAGGACATGATAGCTTGATCCAGCAGTGTGTAGGCAATAGGCTCCTGCAGAATATATGACAATTCCTGAAACAGGGGGAAAACAAACAAACAAAACAAACTTCTTCAGGGAGGGCAAAAAATTAATCAACAAAATAGGTAGAATGAGAATGGACTCTCCAGTTCAGAATGTGGAACTTGACCAAAATTTTCAGGTGAGGATACAGGCAGATATTCTTCTGACTTTATTTTACTTTGACACTGGGAGGCACTTTTCTTCAGTTATTCTGAAGATACAGTGTGGATAAACAGAATGGGGTTGTTTGCCTAGTTCATTCTTATCTTTTTCAGCCCTCTGTGGAAATTGTGGCCCAGCTTTCAGTGAATAAAACGGTACTGAAGAGCAGCTGCTCTTAAATACCCTGCTGCTTAGTGATCAAAATATCCCTGATTTCCTTCACGCATGATTTTATTACAAATGCACTGAGTAGTGCTTAGGATCATGATAAATCAAATTTTCCTTAATTCTAGTAGTGATTTCCACTTGTATGCACTGTGTAGCATATACATCTCTATCCACACACAAGAGTATAGTTTTGTTGAAATAGCATCATTATCATTCATCTAGGAATCTGAAGTGAACAGTTTATTTTTTGGGACACTCGCGCTGCTCTGCTTAAAAAACACCTTTTTTGGTCTATAAACAAAAATTATGTTTGACCAAGTGAGTCCCTTTCCCATGCTGAGCTTTCTAGGTTGTTATGCTGGTATTGCCAGTGTGTTCTAAACAGGAAATTCATGTGGAATGATTCATCACTAATTGGATGCATCTGCCTAAGTTGTGAGGAGAAATGAGAATACCCATAGTTAAAAATTCTAGTAATGTATTCCTAATAAAATCTGTATGTTAGAGTTCAGTTTTCACTGCAGTTATATCAGTGAAACATAGGAGAAAGGAAGTGTGTTATTAGAAACTTCTGCAGAACTTTATGAAAAGATAGATTTTAATGTAATTTTACTAGGAAGTTAGTTGGATAAAAATCTGTCCTTGTCCAAAATGTCTTACAGTATTGAATATTGTATATTAGGACGTAAGAAGTTTATAATGGGCATAATAGTCCTCTAGACTGGATGTGTTAACTGAATATCCCATTTGAATGTGTAAAGATAAACCAGTCCACATTATGAAAAATACCTTGTGTTTTACAGCTCCTTCAAGAAAATGCACTGAACTTCGAAGCAGGTTACCACAGAATTGCGTAACAGGTTGATAAATTACTTTTTCATGTATTCATGCAGTAAGACTTAGGTTTTGGCTTTGAAGTTTTAAACTCCTGCTCTCTTACATCTGAGATACTGAATGAAATGGTTTCATTTATTCGTTCTAGTTTAGTTTTTCTACCTATTTCATATAAGTTGACGTTGTATTTTACGCTTAGTGGATATAACAAGTGTAGGTGCATAAATTAAGTTTTAACTCTGCGTTGGTTTGTGCTATCAAGGCTGGAATATGTATCTGGGGAGGGAGCTAGTAGAGAAGAGGTAGAAAAAGGGAGATGTATGACAGAGCCTTCTGTGATAGAAGAAAGCACTGAAGAAAAATCTGAGCACTCCAAGCCCTTAACTGGAGTAGCATAATGTCTGCAAATTGGATTTAAATCTTAAAATAATATGGAACCCACCCTCCTTCACCAGCGTAGGCCTGTCTCTACTGAATATGTGATGTAATCCGTCTCTTTGTTGTGTGTTCTGCTTGCCACTCCACCTGAGAGAAGCATGACTGCTGTCAGACATTCAGCCTAGATGTGGTTGATCAAGAACTGAAAACTAAGAGGGAAGCTTGAGATGAGAATTAAGTGAAACCTGTAGCTCAACTTTCTCATAGCTGAGTTTGGGTGTAGATTCCATGTGAGGTTTTGGCTACCAGTAGCATCAACTACTGCTCAGTGTTGTCAGCAATTTCAAGACTCTTGGTCCTTGTTGCTGCCTGCTCTCTGTGGAAAACGTTGACCCTTTCCTCCTGTTCCACACAGTGAAGTTACCCATCCAACACGAGACTACAGTATGGCAGACGTATGTAAGGGGTAAAATTGAAAAATACTGAATGACTGATCACATTAATAGTGATGTTGGCCTTATTTTCTACAGACTAGAGGCAAGTTTTTGTGCAGACAGGGCAGCTTTCCACTTGTGTTTAGCTGAGGTTACTACTCTGTTTAATTCCTGTTTCTTTTTACTAATTGTAGACTTGTTCATCCTTCCCTGTAGTCAGCCCCTACAACTCAGCGCTAGCTTCCCAAAGCCTTTCCTATCAGGCAGCGTTGCTTTGGGCGTAGTCAGTCACGGCCGTTGATCCAGGGCAAAGCACATTTGTGTATGTGACTGCAGATTTGGGGGGTTTATATCTGGTTTTAACATTTCTGTTGTGACCTTCAGTGTCTCAATTAATTCTTGGAAATAGCATTTCATGTAATATTTCAGAGTACATTACTTATTTTCAGAGCATCTTCCATTCTTGGCGACGTAGGAAGTTTCTCAGTTTTTGAGAAGTTTTATTTTCAAAACACGTTCGGTCATGACTCGGAGATAAAGTGTAAGGGCTAAGGATGTGGCATCTTTAAGGCTTTTTTGTAGTGTGGCCACAGGATTTGTGAGCAGCCTCAGTTGCCAAAAAATAGAATAGTTAAGGTGCTCCTGTTCTATTTGGTAGTTTTACTCTTCTGTAAATTCTGACTTTACTGTCCCTGTCTGCTGGCCCGTGCTACGCCTGGTTTACCTTTGTGTAGAAATCACTTGCGAAGGTAGCTCTAATTCTCACTTTTGCTAACAGGCGTAAATTAATTATGTTTTTTTAGTCCTCGAGAGTTGTCATATCTGGGCCACGTGCTGTTTCTCTTAATTGTTGGATTAGTAAAGATAAGGTACATTGTGTTAACGTTAATATTTTATAATGATCTTTATAGGAATTGCAACCGACTTAATAGAATTGTCTTAAACTCTTAAGTCAGAACTGGGCCACAGTATATTAAGACAGTTTAGCAGTAAGCTTTGCTTTGCATATTAGAAGGTATATGGATAAGGATGTATTTGTGGTGGTCTTATTGTATTGGTATTATTAATAATCTCAGAACCCCCTTTTTGTTGACAAAATGCTTCTGGTAAAATAGAAAATTAAGGTATCAGCATCTTAATTTTTAAATGATGACTGATTACTTTTAACAAAACCAGGGCAAAATTATTTTAACATACAGAAATTTTGTACGGGCTCACGTGTTTTGCCTGCCGTATCATCTGTATAGAGATGAGACTTTACTGAAATTTGGAGCTGTTCGTATTTTTAATTCTTACTGAACTATTGTAGATATTGATTTTTATAAATAACACCACTTTAATTTGGGTAAATCCTCAAGTCTGTCATTGTGGAAGGTAATTGTTTAGGAGTGAAATGGATTGTGATGTAAACGCACAATACCGGAAGCTCCAGATGAAGTATACAAATTTGAATTTATTGAGCCAGGAGTAGTTACTCTGCGACTCCGTTCAGTAAGTAGGTCTGTGATGATTTTGTGCACACAGTGCCAGGTCGTTATTTCACGGAACTGTTGCTTAACAGAGCTGTCTACTGGCTTTTCTCAAAGGACAAAGCTGAGTACCATACTGGCTCTAGACGTGGAAAAGGCCAAGCTTTTCCTTTAGTGATGGTTAAATGCTTCTTATTTCATCAGGAAATTAAAATAAAATAATGTTGTTTAGGAGGGAGAAGGAGCATGCCCCAGTGAATATAAGTTTCTTGCACATTATGTGTGTTCAGGCTGTAGTAATTCTGCCTCAATTTTTTTTCCTTTTTTTTTTTTTTTTTTTTTTAAAGATAGCAGTTTTGTAATTATTGGTCTGTTTTTCCTGAGAAAAACCTTGCTAGACCCTTGGACCTAATGGTAGGTGGTAGTCTGTTTCCTTAGCAACACTTTCTGAAGGAAACCAGAGGAAAACACTGCAAATGGAAGGACAGTCCCTAGATTATTATCTTCATGAAAGGTGAAGTGCGTAACGATGCCCGGCTAAAGCTTTTTAAATAGATCCAGGGTTATCAAATATTGATAACCATTTCACTGTTTTGCTGGGAAAACTGAGCTAAAGAATATGATTTCTTTGGCACGGGGGAGCACGTTACTGCATTTGGTGGAATAAACTTACTCTGTGAATTGATTGTTTATGGAAGGTAACTGGAGATCTAGGAAAAATGGAATTTTAGAATTCAGAATGGCTATATCTGTATTAAGTGGGTCAGTGAAGTTTGGAGGGGGTTTGGCTGAGACTATTTTAAGTCTAAGGTCTCAGTAGTAGAATTTGATATAACTGAGGGAACTGCCCAGAATTCAAATACTTACTTCATCATTTTATTCTCAAAAAATATGCATTAAAAATTGTGAATTTCAAAAATATGCTTCTCATAAAGTGCACGCTTTGAAAAAGCCACGATCAAGCAAAATAACTTGCATTAGTTGATGTAATTTGCGGTGTTTTGAGTAGATCAGATATTCCTGAAATTGGATTGAATATGAATGAGTAACTGGGGATGTCCGGCAGTTACTCAGACTTTCCAGATGGGATTTAGGAAGGAGCCATGCCATTTGTGGCTCTTGTCGTTCCCACGATGCTCTTGCATTTCGTCTTCTTCCCACACAGTCGTCTTCTAATATGCTATGAAAATGGTGCACGCCCTGGCAGTTCAAAGACAGAGTTCTTGTTGAGTTGAAGCTCCAGTTTGGTTGAAAGTCAAATTTGTGCTTGTCTTTTGAATATTACTTGACGTAAGTATTTGGGAGGAGGGTAGAGCCAGGGGAACTGGCCGCTCTGGTTTTCCTAGCAAAGCTCTATGATGCCATAACTCTTACTTTTCCATTACTAGTGTGGATAGTTGTTGGTGCTCCATGGCTTTTGGCCAACTTTTTCATCTTTTTGCACGATACTCTTAAATGGAGCGGCTTCAAAACATTTTCTAACAATCTTTTGGAATGGAATTTGCTTTGATTTGAGGCTTTTGATGACTTGTTGGTTCCCTAAGCGCTACAAGGATGTACTGGGTTATGGCCAGTGCTGCAGCATACAAGATGGGGCTGTGCTCACGCAGCAGGGACAGGCGTAGAGGAAGTGCGTTTCAGAGCACTTGTGTTTTCAAGGAAGGCTTTGCGTGTTTGGAAACTCTTAGCTAGGACAGAATGGAAAAAGTTGGCAAAGAAGTTACCTGCTCCTGGGCAAGTTTCTCTCTCTGGCTGTTCTTGGCTCAGCCTTAGATGTTTATTTTTAATATAGAGTAAGGGACGTTTCCCACAACTTTTTTGCTAAGGTTGGGGGGGGGGACAGTGCTTATATGTGCTAAATATGAGAAAGATGTTAAAATAGTTTGTCCCTCACTTCCTAAGATGCTGGAAATTGAGGTGCAGCAGTGGTACTGTGGACACCTCACCCAGTAGAAGTAAACTTAAAGGCTTTATTTGGCTCAAGAAGCTAAGTTTTGGTGAAATCTGCTGGTTTGATACAAGTTATCAGGGATTAAGTGAGGTCAAAGGAAAAAGAATTGGCTCGTAGCTTATAAGCTTTTCAAATCTTTAAACTCTGCAGCTTTGTGTGGGAGGCACTGTGGGAAAGAAGTCTCAATTAAAGTTTTCAGTCTGTCAGCACCTCCTCCAGTTAGGTGTTTTCTGATGCTTCGTTTTAAGAATGTATAAAGAAGAAATAAGCACAAACTGGGTGTGAGGGACCAGGCTCCAAAAGCCCTCATTATCTCTGTTCACTTCAACACAAAGATGTTGAAGCTTTTGAAATGGAATTTACCAGAGTAATGAGAATTAAAATGCTCTTGTAAACTGCAGCAGAATTTTCTGGTATTTTTAAATAGTACCAACATATACCTGTTTCTAAAAATCATTCCTGTTGACACCAGGAGGAGAGAAGCTCTTGGAAGAAGAAATAGTGGATCCACCACTGATGTGATGTAAACAGCCATATCAAATGCTAAAGAATGTCTGAAGACGTCTAAGCCTAAACACAGCTCAGGTTCTGAGGTATCTAAAACTCTTACAGGCCCCAGCGCTCTGTGCTGTTTCAGCTCTTACACGTACGTATTTGTGAGCGTGCGATCTCAGCGCGGAGGATGGAGTTGACCTGTCTTGAATTTCATAATTTACAAATGATTGAAGTTTTACTATTCATTTGATGCATTGTAGGAGGGAATATACGTTTTCCTGAAAATAACAGTACTGGTGGTTTATTTATTTTTTTTTTTTCCCTAGGGTGATTTTAAAATATAATATTAGGGACAAAAGCACTCCAAGTTTGTCTCTTCCCTTTGAATTGTTGATGCACTTCTGCATCAACTATACTTCATAAAAGTGTACATATGCAGTACATATATCACTCCACACAAGTGTGTATTAGTGATAACTTTTATGTTAGAAACAGAAACTGAACATCCTTTGATTTCTTAGCTGTGTAAATGACAACATATTGATACATTCTACAAAGCATCCAAGGCTGTGAAAGTATGTAAATAAGCAGTTCCTTAGGAATATTTGATGTAGATCCAAAAAAAAAACTTCTAACCTCACAGATTCCTACATTTTTGTGGGTTTTCAAAACTTTTAGTTAAAACTTTTCTTAATATAATTGTCATTAACATACAGAAGATAGCTTTTTTTACTGTAGTGGCGAGTAGCTTCTTTTGGCCATCAGTACCAGTTTCAGTAGGACTGGTAAAACCCAATTCTTAAAGCAAGGATACTGGAGGAGGGGAACAGTGACTGGTGCCTGTGTTTTAAATACAACGTGCAGGACACAAAGTCTGCTAGCTCACATGCTTAAATTTACGTTTGTTCCAATGCAATAATTTTTATTTATTGGGGTTTTTTTTCCCCCCTCGGTGCAGGTTACTTGTAATAAAGAGTCAATAGTCAGGCAAGCAGTCTCCAGTCTGTAAGTAACTCCTGCAAGAAGGAAGGGAACTGGTGCAGGGGTGGAGGAGTGCTCCGATGAGCCTGAGCGCAGCTCCTGGGAACTTCCCCATCTGTCGTGAGCTGCAACCCCAGCTTCACTGAGAAGGAACTTTGTGGTAGTGGCAATTACTAGCAATTGTGTAGGGCAGTATATGAAATCAGGTACATCAAACTTTCACTGGCAAGAAATTGTGACTTTGAAGTGAATAATGCTGCACCTTTTTATTTTTAAGGAATTTTTCAGTTGAGTAAATTCTATTTAGTTTGAATTCGGTTTGACAGGGAAAAGAAGAAAAGTTCTTGGTTTTGAACAGTACAAATTTTGATACTTCCAGTTCAAGTGATTTTAATGACTTACACTCTTATAATACCGCAGACTGAAATAGATCCCAAGTTACCTGTAATATGCAATTAATTTTCCACTCTAGGTATGAGCCTAATTGCCAGTAACGTTTTCGGTGGTTTTCAGTGTTTTAAGCCAGATTAGAAATAGACTCTCACTGGTACCTTCAAACAATATTTCTCAGTTTAGAAGACTGTTCATTTTTTCTCTGAGAAAAGCTGCTAAAGTGAATCATTTAGAATGAAAGTATATTTAAGTAATTATTTTCCTTCAAATATTGGCTTACACCCCATTCAACTGAAGTGTCCATGTAAAGCCAAAAACACTTTAAAGCCAAAATACATTCTCAGCTGAATCAAGGTGGAAAGAGACTTGAATGTCTACATTAAAAAAAAAACCCCACATTCTGTGTGCATATGTATGTTTTTAACAGCTTCAGTTCATATGAAAGACAATTAAGAGAGCTGCTTCTGTTGTCTCTAGGCCAGTTACTTGCAGATGCTGCTGTTAAAGCCCCACAGATAGCATGTTGGCTTTGCCTTGAAGAAAAAGTGCTTGTTGTATGTATGAACACAAAGAAGGGAAAGGGGAAATGTACTTTTAAAGTAACTGAAAGGTCATTGCAACCTCAGTCCTCTAACAAGGCATCGCTGCTTTTCACCAGAAACACTTTCGCGTTTGTCAAGAAATTGCTGCTGGTTTTGTTTCTGTTCCCAGAAGCTTCCACACAATTTGCAAGCTGGTTAGATGGCCCTTTCTCATCTGTGCTGAGGGATGCATTCTGCAGTTTGCTCACTTAGCTACAGAGAGGCTTTTTTTCCTTTGACCTAGACTGCTAATCCCTCGTTGCAAAGAGCAGCAGCTGTGCTTTGTCTGTGGAGGTCTGCACTGTGTGCAGCCTCGTGCGTTAGAGCAACCCTCTCTTTTTGTGTTCTCCTTTTTCAGTTGCCAAAAGGGTGACTTTCTGGTTCCTTGCTCAGAAAATCCTCTTCAAGTTTGTGGAAGTCTATAATACGTGGGGATTTTTTTTTTTTTTAAACAAAAATGTAGATTTCCAAGAGCTGTTACGTACGGTTTCACAAAACTGTGTGTTTGACTAAAGCGTTCCTGATAACACCTTAGTTAGATGTGTTGAATTATAGCACTGATGGATATAATGATGAATAAGCCAGTTTATTTGTGTGTTCCCCCGCTGTACCCTCGTTTAACATGAGCACTCAGGCTTCAGTTGCTCTGGAATAGTTCCCTCAGTTCGACATATGTAGCAGCGTAAGGTGCTAGTGGTGGTTGAAAGCTAAGTTAGCACAAGGACAGAACTGCTACCTTCAAAGAGAGAAGAACTTGCCCTGTAGTTTCTCTAAGAAGATATTTGAAGGTCCCTTCCAACTCTAACCATTCTATGATTCTATGATTCTATGATTATGTGAAATATTTAATTAGTAAACACAAATTTCACATTTTAGGTAATGTCATAGTCAAACACTTGTGTTTATACTTTCATGTTTTGTAATAATCTTTATTCTGTAGCTGAGCAGAATTTTCCAATAGATGTAATGCTGTTCAGTACATTCCTCGAATGCTGAAACTATAGTTTCTGAGGTGACACACAGATGTAGCCTAACCTGACCCTTTTGCCTCTTCTTCATTTCAGAACTTCCTTCTCATTCCACTTCAGCTGGTTTTATTTGCTACTCAAAACCTGTTTTAGAGTGGAGAACATACACAGAGCGACAGCTGGCAGACTTGGAACTGAATGTACTGTTTAGCGTGCTTGCGAAGGTTCGGTGG
>WHYT01017284.1:215201-247575 GCA_009806455.1 Tetrax tetrax
TTATTTGTGTGTTCCCCCGCTGTACCCTCGTTTAACATGAGCACTCAGGCTTCAGTTGCTCTGGAATAGTTCCCTCAGTTCGACATATGTAGCAGCGTAAGGTGCTAGTGGTGGTTGAAAGCTAAGTTAGCACAAGGACAGAACTGCTACCTTCAAAGAGAGAAGAACTTGCCCTGTAGTTTCTCTAAGAAGATATTATGTGAAATATTTAATTAGTAAACACAAATTTCACATTTTAGGTAATGTCATAGTCAAACACTTGTGTTTATACTTTCATGTTTTGTAATAATCTTTATTCTGTAGCTGAGCAGAATTTTCCAATAGATGTAATGCTGTTCAGTACATTCCTCGAATGCTGAAGTTTCTGAGGTGACGCACAGATGTAGCCTAACCCGACCCTTTTGCCTCTTCTTCATTTCAGAACTTCCTTCCCATTCCACTTCAGCTGGTTTTATTTGCTACTCAAAACCTGTTTTAGAGTGGAGAACATACACAGAGCGACAGCTGGCAGACTTGGAACTGAATGTACTGTTTAGCGTGCTTGCGAAGGTTCGGTGGCTCAGGCATCTTGACCTTAGATCCAGTGATTTGTGAGTGCCACATCCAGTGATTTGTGAGTGCCACATCCAGTCACTTCTGTGGGCTGAGTAAGTTGCAGGTGGCACTGAATGTGCCACCCCAAGTAGACAGAATTGTGACAGAGAGCTAGAAGGCATAAAGGGGTGAAATGGTGACCTGCTCTCATGAGAGAGAGAGAAGTGGCAGAGTTGTTAAAAGGAGAATGAGATGATGACTTACAGACAGCTTACTTGTGTGTGGAAGATGTTCAAGGGAAGGAAATGCTGGCAGCAAAGCTTCCAGCTGTATACAATGTGTTTATGTATCTAAAACATACTCTGTCTTTTAGTTGATGATTTCTGAAGATATTGAACAGTTTAATCTGTTAATGAGGTTCATGTATGAAGTAAAAATCTTATACGCATACAAAGTTAACAGGGAAAAAAAAAAATGTTGAGAACCTTGTTTGTTGCTTAAGTAAGGAACTAAGTTTTGTCCTGAGGCAGCAATTCTCATGCCTGCATTCTAGGATGGATTTGTGATCGTATGAGTAAGTATCTAGAAACCAAAATGGTTTATTTTGTGCCTGCAAATTCTCATGAAATAAGGAATGGCTAAGAGGTTAATCTTTTGCTTGTCTTTTTTACTGTATTTATGAAAACACCGAGAATGCCATGAGCTCATATACCAACCTTTACCCTGACAGCACTCAGATTTGCATCTCTCTGCAGATGTACTCACGGTATGTGTAAGAGATTGCACTTGGATGAAAAGCAGCTAGTTTAAACGTAATCCAAGTTGAGTTGTGATACTGAGGAACACAGACCTAGGAAACAAGCCACGCTATTATTCAGTGCCCTGTATTGTGAGTGCTCGTATTCCAGTCTGTAAGACAGTGTGGACCCTCAGTTATTCTCAGTTTATGCACTTGTTCAACAATTTCAAGACTGGATTCTGTCACCTTTCATTTCATTTATCACATTATATTCATCAATACCTTCATATTTCAGAATATTTTATTGTCTTATTTTTTTTTTCTATGAAACATTTAATGGAACACCTCGAGTAAGTGAATATGATTTTTTCCCTTCGCAATTCAGTTACTGCATACTCTGCCATGCCTTTTGCGTTCTGTATTCTTAACCTGATGATACATACTTAATTTGTCCATCGCTGTGGTTTCAAAGTCCTGACCCTAAAACATAGTTTCTGTATTTGTGACAAATGGTATCAAAACAAATGCCATCACTCCAAACATCTCCCCCTTTCCTTCTTCTTTTCCCAGGTGAATAGGCTGAGCAGAGGTCCTGTGGTCTGGAATGTCCCTTTGGGCAGTTGGGGTCAGCTGTCCCGGCTCTGTCCCCTCCCAACACCCTGTGCACCCCCAGCCTCCTCGCTGGTGGGGTGGGGTGGGGTGAGAGGCAGAAAAAGCCTTGGTGCTGCACAAACACAGTAACTGGAACATCCCTGTGTTATCAACAGTTTCCAGGCCAAGTCCAAAACAGCCCTGTACCAGCTACTGTGAAGAAAATTAACTCTGTCCCAGCCAAAACCAGTACAAGTACTTTTTTTTTTTTTTTTATTCCAGACTTTCAACAGCATAATAAAAAAGCCTTGTTACAAGCTGTAGGAAACTGAACATGTAAATGTTCCGATTATATTCAGGTATTTGTACACCATTGCATTGCTGACATGTTCAGGAATGTATTTTTCCATATGTGCTTAAGACAAGGCTTTTTACAGTTCATAAAGAATTTAAAATATTTCATTAACTTGTTCTTTTTTAAAATTATAACTTGAATGCTTCTTTAGAGGGGAGTAATATTTTGTGAGTTGATTAAATAAGGATTGAATTCAGCAATAGAGTGTCCTTGAAGATTTTTGTCTTGACTTCAGTATCTGTTTTGGGGTGAAGTTGTGATCTGAGGTCAATATTGAGAGACTTTCTGGAGATCTAAAGAATTCTAGAGACTTCTCTTTATGCTCCTGGGGATCTGCGTGGTTAGCGTTGCTCGAGCTGTGCAGTTCTAAATGTAATTGAGCAGTTCGTTTTTGTTAATTATCTAAACTTTGCCATCTGCTGGAGAGCCTTTTAGTGACATTATAATTTAGTCCAGTTGGAGCTCAATTAGAGTTTTCTGCCCAGTCTGTTATGTGTTCACCAAACACAAACCTACACACCAAACCCTGGTCAGTTCTGTGACTCAGTTTTTAATTAAGCGTCTGGAATGACTCTGCCAAGCTTGCTGTGCTCTGTTGTGAGATTGTTTTAAGTGCAGTGGCTTTGCTTTTTATGTTTCAAACCAGGACATTTCCATGGCAATTAACACCTTTCGGCTCCCTGAATGTTTGCATGAGTATGACACAAAAATTGTCATGTCTTTTTGAATTCCATTGTCCTCATTTATCCCAGCAGGATGATGGATGCGGGGAGGGACACAGGGAAAGGCAAAAAAGAAGCTGCCACCTGCGAAGAAACTGCTGCAAACAGCTGCTTTACCTTCTGTTCCCCCGCAGTCAGAAAATATTGTTCAAGGTCCATGCTGAGCAATTCAGAGTACAGACAGCTGTTTTGCATGGATATTCCGATCTGAATTTGCTCACTTCTAGAGGTGTGGAGCTGTATGGAACACAGCAGTCACGGCTTTTTTGCTGCACCTGGGCGAACGTGCAGTAATTGCATGCTTTGTGCTGTAATTTCCTATAAGCTGTACCCCTCACTCACTGACCCGTTAGGGGAAGACTTTGAATTTACCATTCCTTTGTGAAGGCATACCTCTAAACTCTTACTGAAGCTTTGCTACATCTTAAAGTTGGTTTAATTTAAGATTTATGTGGTTTTTTTCAGTGTAATAGGACACATGGTATAGTAATGCAAAATGATCCCCCCCATGCCCTACAGAACTGAAGAAAAATGAGAAAAATCCAGAGTCTTTAACTTGTTTGCTCTTTCTTTACATTCAAGGAGCAAGCCAAGACCTTCAGAACCACAGAGGCGATGTAGTGTAAGATTTCTGGCTTCAGGAAACAGTAAGGAAGTTGAAGCGACTCTTTGATGGAATCAGGACACCACAATATTGCTTTGTGGATTTTTTCAGATCTAACTGCGTTGTATTTTCTGATGGGAGCAGATTGCAGGAGCTGGGACTTGTGATCCCACTTCTCCACTTAAAGGCCATAACAGCACGTACACAAAATTCTCCTAAACTTGAAGGACCTCTCCTTGCAAGCCTTCATCGTTTCCTTAATGCATTATAGTAGTAAGAAAGAGAAATTAATTTCAGGTGTTATGTTCACACAGTGTAAAATTATTGTGGCTTAATGATGAGCGGGATTTATTTGGAGAACCCAGTGTGTGTTGGAATATTTCTCTGGGTAATTGTCAGAGTTGTATTTCTTTTTCTAGTCTAAAAAGCTCTCGTTAAATTAATGGAAGCCTTAGCTTTTTCAGCTTCCATGGCTATGAGCTTTCTTTTATTATGAGAAAATTTGTATTGGTGAGTGAGGAGTTTGGTAATTTTTGTCTGGTACATATGCAACACTGATAAACCCGGCTGAGGAACCAGCAGCAGGGAAAGCCCTGGCAGTTTCAGACGGCGGTCGTTGCACGGTGCACGTCGGCGCCATGCCGGAGCAGATCCTCCCGTTGACTGCAGGTTCACTGGGAAGCCTTCCAGAGCACGTTAGTCATCCCGTGTGCGCTCTGGAGTTGATCTCTGCGTGTCCCGTGAGTCAGGATAGCCAGAGCAAGAAATTAAGGTTAAATAAGGATTTGTTTGGCAATTTTAAGTACCCCTAGAAATATTCCGTAAAGAACTTGTGTTGATTTGAACAACTGGTGAACTTATTTGGGGAAAAACAACAAGGTCCCAGCACCTTATCAGCGATACCAGTATGGTTTGCTTTTTGATTGTGTGTATGGGTGGCACAATACACTCACGCACGCACTCACAAAAATACTGGTAAGAATATAATTGAAGCCGTTGAATCATTTTCCGCTTGTAACTGCAGTCAGTATCAAGCTCTGTGTGTATTAAAGACATTTTTAGAGATTTCCATAACCCTTTGCCTGCCTGCTGTGATGCCTTAGTGGCTCTTGTTTTGCCTGCTGTCTAACAGAGCTGCTTCTGCACAAATGCAAAATCATTGAGTTCGTACAGCACGAAACGGGTGGTAAAAATACTGAACTGCACGTACAACTGGAATTAGCAGTGATGGGGGAACAGTTGAATGCAATATATCCTAATTGTTCAGGTTTCAGGAGTACTCAGAACAGAATACCTGAAATTTTCTAATTTTTCCCTTGTGTATTTGACTAACATTTATGTTAATATTTTTATAAATATATCTTGAATTTCCAGCTGAAGGGTGAAGTGTTGACAAAAAGCCCTAATTTACAGCCATAAATACACACCATTTGTAATACAGCTTTTGTTAACTTTTTTCCAGTGTTATTCTTGAAAGCAGTCCCGTTAAGTGGGGATTATTAAAATTTTCCTGATTCTGTCATCACCAGCAGCAGCTACTTCTGTTTTGTTCCAGCCCGTGGACGGTTTTGCCGCGGCGCGCGCAGCACTGGTGTTCGCACACACCGCAGCTGGGCCCCTCTGTCGCAGAGTACAGAGGTGGTGGTGTTCCCTGGGAAGATGTGATTACCCCACCTCGTTCCGCAGGAAGCTGCAGCATTGATTCAGAACAATTTTTATTTATTTTTTTTAAACTGTGTCTTGGATTTAGATGAATAATTTTACCAACCAAGTTTAGATGTCTTGCCTTTACCAAACTCCCTACAGATGAAGTTTTTAGATCTTTTGACATCTGAGTTTAGAAAAGACTTTGGAATGTAGTTGTTCTTGTCCCTGTCCTCTGGCTGGGAGAGGAGCTGAGGACACCACTGAGGTGAGCCCGTAGTGATTTCTCCCTTGGGAGAGGGTTCTTTTGCCCAGCGTTTTGTTTCTTCCCCACCACTCAGCAATTTGAAACTGGTGATAAAAACTTTGGTATATTGATTTGTCCTTCAGGACATTGTGAACAAACCCAAGTGTTCTCTTAGGAGAATGTTTGGAATAGAACCCTGTAAACTTTTTATCCCTTTCTGTTTCTGGGTCTATTCTTAATAGATGTTATGTATTTTTCACATCAGTGTATTATATTAATGTCTTCTATAGCATTGTTATGCTGTGTGCAAGAAGTAGGACAATATCCAGTCTTGCATAGTTGTTAAAAAAAACAAACAAACAAAAAAAAAAACCCAAAACCTGACAAAGCTGCCTGACTCTTGTTCAATTCAAACCAGCCAGGTGTGTTTGCTGACGTAGCGTATCGTGTCCTCTAAGTGCTGCAGCCTTGCTGATAGTAACCGGTTAACAATTTCCACATGCTAACAGTTTCCACACTTACTGGAGAGTTTTGGAGGACATATACACAGCTTATTTTAGGCACCTCAAGGACTGACTTGTCTTAGCTAGTCGATGAATGAGGGTTGCCTTTTCTGACAAGTCCTTTTAAACAATTGATGTACGTGCTCTGAGGTGTATTTTAGATGAATGCTATGCTTTTCAAAGCTAAAATAACTGTCTGAATTACAGTATCAGAATATTCCTTCTTCCTGTTAAACTAAAGTCTGAATCCAGACAGAGACTGGGAGAGAGACTTAATGGCATACTTCAGTTTTGTGGAGTTTAAAAAAAAAAAAAAATTGATTGAAGAGCCAAAATTCCAGATCAGTATTTTATTTTTCCCCACCTGAAAAATTATTGCCATGATGTGCTGCTAATAAAACGGGCTAAGAACTTCAGAGAAGTATTTCTCTGCTAGATGTCAACAAGTGCATATATATATATTTATTTATTTATTTATTTATTTTACCCTGTGACTGCCACTTAGCAACATAGTGTGCAGGAAATGTCACTGTTATTCTTTCCCTTTCTGTCTCCCAAATGTAAGGGAGGGTTCAGGAAAAACACGTCATTCACAGTTGTTTTCTTTCCTGGAAATTTTTCCAATCTGACCACAAAAAAAAAAAAAAAAAAAAAGAATACAATATAAATAAATTCTTTTTCCTTGCATTCAGATGATTTGATGATGCGTGTAAATCGCTCCTTGAAATCTCCATTGAAGTTGGCAAAACTCTGCGGGTCATAAATAAGAGTTGTTAAAGGCTGTCATGTGGGTTGTGTTGGGCTGGCTGATCTCTTACGCTGAAAATGAGGAGAATTTTATTCATAATGATTTCGGTTTCTGAAGAAGAGCACACTGCCCTGTTTTTCTGGCTTAAAAATTAATTGTGTATCGTGACTTGGAAGCCGCTGGTTTTTTGTGGTGTCTGCCAAACGGAGTTACGATAGTTGATTTTCATTAGGAAAATACCAGTGATCTGCTGAAGTGTTCCGTAGTTTCTTCCTGTCAGAGTTACTGAATGAAAAAGTAAAAATTTTAACTAACTCCACTGATCAGTAACCCAACAATGGAAAAAACAATAAATATTGACAGATTTTTTTTCCGAAACCCTGGCACCAAGCGTCTCTTGGTGCTGTCATCTCTTTGCTGTTATGTAAAATGCAGGGAGTTTGCCACTCATTAATTTCAAGATGTTTTGGATTAATTGAAGAACAGTATCTCATTATTTTTTAAAAATTGTATTAATTTGATTAAATTTATCAGTTCTCTTTTGATTAATCCTTGGGGAGCTATGTTTCTACGTGGCAGGCTGAGCAGATTGTGGAGGAGAGGCTGTCACAGAAAGCCGATTTTGGGGAGCTGAGGAGCTTGGATTCTGTTCTTGGTTCTGTGGCTGGCTCCCTGTGCGAGCCCCCTGAATTGCGTGAGTCGCTCGATGTCTCCACCTCGTTCACACTTCCCATAAAATTGAGTATTACTTACGTCACACCCAGTGTTTGACAGTTTCCTCTACATCTCCGTCCCCTGTGTGATGTTTAAGCCCCCAAAGTAATTTCCAGTACCGTACAAAATTGTGTCCGGTTTTGCCTAAACTCTGTCCAGTTTAGGTCTGTAGATGTGACTGTCCCCCAAAAAGAGGTTTAGTGAGAAATTTCATTGTTAATAATTGTAATTTAATAAAAAAAAAAGAATAGTAATAACTTAATTCATTGTATACCTTCATTCATCTACACCTAAATCCTCCTTTACTGTTTTAGATGCTTATATGCGATCAGACTTTTTTAAAGGATTCTTTAAATTCAATCCCTGATTTTCAGGCACTTCTAAATGTAACGAGTAGGAGTAATGTAGCTCCCTTACTATTTCTCATTTCCCCAATTCGTGTCCTACTGTTTGTTACCAGTCTGCCGCATCCTATTGAAGAGCCTTAGATTCTTAAAGACTGAAGCGGACTTATTTTTTTAAAGCATTTTTGTAGCCTACTGAAATTCCACATGGAGAACACAATGGTGTAATGCGTTTTGGTTCACCTGCTCGTGCCGTTATTTCAGATGATCCAAGAGTGGTTCTGGTGATGCTTTACAGAAACAAGATGTAGTCTTAAGGAATATAAACTTTAATTTTATTTTTTGCTAAGCCTCATGCTGTTTGTCATAGTAACTCAAAATAATTTGAACAATTTATTTTTCTTTAAATATTTTCAGTGTCTTTAAAGTGTTTTCAAGCTTTTCTATATCTTAAATGCAAGGAGGAGTGGAACATGGAAAATGGAAGTATTGAAAAATATTTCTGGAGAGCCTGTGGCCAGATAAACTTCATTTGAGGAGAAGCTGAGGTTGTATGGCATGGCTTAGCTGGAAAAAACCTGATAGTTGAGTAATAGTTTGGGTTTTTGTTTGTTTTTTTAATTTTTTTTTTCTTCCCCCCCCAACAGGCAACTACTTGATCTTAGTAGGGCACCCAAGACTGCATAAATAAAGTATGTTGACTAGAAAGGCTTTGTGTGTGTGTGCGTGCATCTTTGTGTCTAAAAATAGTTTTCTTGGAACAGGATTCAATTTTGACTTTGCCTGCTTCACTTTTAACGTGGAGCAGAGCTCCGTGTGGAAGAACTAATGTCTGTTTATTGGGCAGCTAGAGTTCCCCTGGCTTGGCACTGTTTCTTTTCAACTCTTCGCTCCCGTGTACTTCCAGTTCTTCAGCAGCAATATATGGAAATTAGTTGTGGGCATTAAGGAATAGAGAACAGATGGTTTAGAAAATGCCTTTAAAATGGGTATTTTTTTCTTTAAAAGTAGTTTTGAATGCTGCCTGATTTTATTTTTTTTTTCCATCTTAACTTTACTAATTATTTCCACTTGCCCTTCCTTAATTCTAAGTGTAAGAGAAAAATTGTGGAGTTACTATTTTTAAACCTGGTGTCTAATATGCAAGACTTTATTCCATATGAATAATTTTGTATTTCTACAGGGAGAATTAAGAGAAGAATATGGCATTGAATAAGATTTTAAAATCACATTCTAATACTACAGAAATACTTCCATCAAATAGACAGATCAGTCTTCTCTGCTAATCACGAATGCTGACACAGAATTGTACAGTGAAATTGTTTTCATTCTGAACAGCTCAGACCAGTAACAAGCTTTTGAGGAAAGCAAGCGTGTGTTAGCTTGTCTGTATTTTATGCTTGCTTTGAGTTGGTTACCAAGAGGCGTGTGGACGTGACAAGTGAGGCACAAGTCTGAATTTCCATGCATTTGTCTTTGTAGACTGCATGAAGTGTATTGTAATTACCAAAACGCTGCCTCTAGACAGTGATATTCTCTCTTGTCAGAACAGGAACAACAGAAGTAAAAGTTCATGCAAGGTTTTTTATCCTTGCTAAGTGCAGAGGTGTGCTGACGTCTCTGAAGGTGCTGGCAGTCTGTGAACTGTTGCGAGGGGAGGTTTGTACGAGGGGGAGAGTTGCCCGTGAAGAACGCTGCTGGATTCCACCCATTTGTCTTAATGACATCATCAGGAGAGTCACTGGGTGATGATTTATTCACGACCCACAGAGAGAAAGTTTAGGCTCAAGGATAACGGGTGAATTCTGAAGGGAACCATCTCTAATGACGTACGGCTCCTGCTAACCAAGCGTTACAAAATGCAGAAATGAAAATCTGTGAAGAGATGATACAAAGCTGGTCTGCTCTTAGGTTTTCAGAAGGTGTCTGGAACTTACTTTGGTTTCAACCATGGTAATAATGAAAGAGTGACTGAGAAGACGACTGTGCAGATAAAACAGCACCTAGCAGTTGTGAAGGAACTAGGTCTGGTTGAAATGGCACCATTGTTTGATTAACAGTGTTGTAGTTATCATGAGGTTGTTACGTGAAAGGAACATATTTGTGCTGGTGTTGTAGTGTGGAATAATGGAATTGGCAGCTAAACTTGCTGATGGGATGCAGTGCTTACTGCGTTGCTCTGCTCTCACTAACACTGAGCTACTTTTTTGCTGTATATGCCGGAGGCTTTTGTGCCTTTCTGTGCCTTTCTGCTTCCACTGCGTTCACGTGAAGGTGTAATATCTCTGCTCTTAGCAGTAGTCAAATCTGTCATGATTCGCCCGTCCTGTTTAAAATTATTATCTCAGTGTTTGAGCGGGCTAGCCGAATGGCTTATGTGTGCGTTGTGTGATGCTTGCTTCTGTACAAGTTGAAGTGCGGTGAATTAAGGATGGATCCTCATGGTGTAATGCCGGTACAGCAGATCTTCAGTGAGTGGGGGGAAAAAAAAAGGTTTTTTAAGGCTGTAAATTCTTCCAACATAGGAAATGTTTTGGATGGTAAGATTGTTGCATAGATTATGGAAAAACAGGTTTAGACAAATACTGGGAATATCCACGCATACAGTTGTTTGCTAATAGAACTGCATTTGTTCTTTGTTAGTGAAGTAATGCTTGTCTCTGGGTGCCTTTCAGTAGTGTCTTCCGATAGATTGGTATATGATAGCATGCCATCAAACTTGTAGTAGCAATGGACTTTAAGAGGGTTGGGGTTTCTGAACATAATTTTTTAGTTTTTAGTAAAAGGTGGGGTAAAATATTAAAAGCGTGTGTGCATGCTTTTATTAAATAAACCCGTGAAGGGCTTGTAAGGGCAGATGGACCATCTCTGGCTCAAAATACCGGAGCTATAAACAGCTGGATTCCTGGAGAGTATTCCAGGGAAATACCCCTGGATATTTGTTAATTTTGCTGACTGCTGTTGGGCATTAGTTAGCACCAGGCTAGGTGGACTTCTGGTTTGAGCTGCCCTTGTGCTCAGAGTATCCTCCCTTGACGTACGTGTTCCCCCACACTGTCTTTTGATCCATCTTCAGTGAGAGTTGTTAGTTAAGCGTCACAGGCATTATGCTTTAAACCTCCATAGTGTTCCCAGTTCTTTACGGGTCTGTGGAGGCCTGTCTGTGCTACATAAATGTCAAAAGATTGGTCTTGGCTGGTTACTTACTGTCCCAACTTCTCTTCCATCTGTGGCAACTTTACCTGGGGTTGCCTAGGATTGCTCCTAAACAGTAGGCCCAATAACTGTTACTTCATTATAGAGTGAATTTGTCTTCATAACGAAAATCTGAATTTCTGACCTATTTTGTATTGCAATAATTCCAAAGCTTGGAAGAAGGGCTTCTAGCCTAAGCTCCAGGACTGTGTTCTTTTTGCAGTTGTAGCATATCTGGAAAAAAGCCTGCCTTCCACCCACCCCAGAAAAATGAAGGTTCTATTTTAACTCTTCACTGTACACTATTAACTCACGATGAGAAGCTATTTCTGGTTATACATACGATGATTTCCTCAGCTAAACTTCACATTTTTTTGCTTATGCATGCTTATTTGATCTACGTTAATAAAGTTACACTGCTCTTTATGTACAACAGTCGTCTCTGATGCGGAGACTTCAGCCACGTTCTCAACACCGTGGCTGTAATCAGCTAATGGCAGCTGCTGGCTGTTAAACCAGTAAGAGTGGTCTGATCGTTAGGTGGAACGATGAGACACGTGAAGAACTCGGTAGTGCTTCAGTAAATCTCTTAATCTTAAATTCTCTTTACTCATCAAAAAGCTCCATGAGGAGGTCACTGGTTTTGTTGGACGTGAGCATGTTTGTATTCAGACATGTCATATTGTAAATCTTAATTAAAAAATATGAGATACATACTCACTTTAACCTTCCTTTTTCCAGTTTAACTGGTTCTTAATCAAGCTTATTCAAGTAGGTTTCCGCAGGTGTTCTTCCTTGTGGTACTGCTTGCTGTCTGTTAACCGCTTTGTTTTCCGAAGCGTGCTGGGGTGCGCACAGGCAGCTCCTCTCCCAGGTGGATTTTGCTCCGCGAGGTGCGTTAGGATGGTGCCTGAGGATTAGCTTAGCTGTGTGCGCGCCTCCCTGCTGCTGATCGTTACCTCCGCTTTGCGGAACATCCCAGGTCCTGTAGCTTTACAGGTCTGTAGAGCCCCTGGATGGTTTTACCTTTTTGTAAAGGCTTACTTTGCCAGTAAGCATGAATATTATTCTTTTTTGGAGAATAATCTGCTTGTTTGGAAATTTTTCACTGAAGAATTAAGTTCCACAGTTTGATTACTGTATTATGTGTTTGATTATTGCAGGCTATAGAATTCCTCCCTCTACTTTGTTGTGTAGTTTAATCCTTTTTGAAAGAGGTTTACTAAATGGCAAGTAGAAGAGCTACTGCTTTCCTAACTTTTCCAGACCCTTTTTGCTGCTTCATTAATAAGGTTGTCACAATAGCAAAATCAGGTCAGGAAGGAATGGCCCCAGCCCACAACCTGACTGGCCAGCCAATACCTGAAACAAATGTCCAAGGAAAAAGCTGGGAATGTTGGTCAGTCTGTTACTCTGGCAACTGGATTATCAAACTGGTCGTCATTTCATCAGGATTTTTTTTTTTTTTTTATCCTTTATACTTTTCATTTGATTCATTAGGTCCTTGAACTTTAAAAACAAAGCAAAAAAAATCCTTTGAAATTCTGTTTTGTCTTCAACAGTGCCCTTAAAGATAGTCGTTTCCCCCCAATGACGAGGGATGAGCTGCCACGGCTTTTCTGCTCAGTGTCTCTACTCACTAACTTTGAAGATGTATGTGACTACATGGACTGGGAGGTAAGGATGTCAGATATCTCGTAAGAAAATTACTTTGATGCCAAGAAAACCTATAGCAGAGGTCGCACAGCTTAAATTACCTGCATGTATTTAGTGGCGTTGTCGCAGTTTTGCTCTCTATACACATTGCATTGTGCATAGATCCAGAAGATCCTTTTGGTGGAACTGTTATCACCTTAAAAGTCGGAGCCATGAAAATGGAATAAAGTTGTATTCTGGCCCAGTTACGCACTCAACGCAGGAGTGGTCTGCACGGCTGTATTTCTGTCTGAGGCTCCATGGGACAAGGTGGTGGGTGCCTGAGGGTGTCCTGAAACCTCCTGCAGCACAGCTCACTGCAGAAACACGGTAGATCAGCCCACTGATTCTGGAAGGAGAATGTTCCAGACTGAAAGTTAAGAGTTTGATTTCTCTTTCCCAAAGTTTTCTTTGCTTTCAGAGTGAGTGGCCTGCACAGACCCCACAAAACCCTGGTACAATGAGGCCAAGTAAATCGTTGCTCCTGTTGTTCTTTGCTAGTTATGCGTGGAGCTGAACCTATTTTAATTGTTAGGTTCTAGGAAACCTTCATGCATTCTCTGGGACAGCAACATGAAAGAAATTAAGATGTAAATGCTGCTTTTAGAGTTCTTTCTGGGAAGATATACTGCAGGAAGCTTTTTTTCCCAAATTATTTGGTATGAGACACTTGAAAAAAAACAAGTTATTGGATTTAAGATTAACTTCTTATGTCAGTCAGTGTGACTGCTGTGTTGCTCTTTGAGTCTATATCTGAGTGGACATAAAAAAAATTGAGTTGTCATATGTGATAGCGGGCACGTTAAAATGCCAGGGACACCGCACAAGTTACAGTCCTTCCCGTTGATAATGACTTAGCCCTACAAAGTATTTAGGATTTCTTAAGAGAAAACAGGCTTTCTGTTCACCCGTAACAAATGTATACAGAAATTTCGTTTGTTGTTAAAATGGAGAGAGGCCCTGCTGTATGAGAGTGGTGGTATCCAGCAGTAACCAGCATTATGAACGTTACAGTAGCTGAAAATCTAATAAAAATGTGTTTCCTGTTCAACTCCAATGACAAGGGCTTCTTCCCTTCTGATACGTAGTTCCCAATGAGGTGAATCTAAGTTTCCTTTGGAGTTTTATCCGCATGTTCACCATAAACAGAACGACTCATTTTTTTTTTGTGTAATGTCAGACCAAAGGAATCGGCCTTAGCTGAAGCTGTGTGTGCACTCTTAACGAGAAGCTTTTTTGGGAGAAGCAGTTTGTCCTGTCACTGAGCCCTCAGAGTACTGGAAGCAGTGTTTTCAGGTGATCAAAGCTGGAGTGACTTTTAATACCAAACCATGCTAGGATCCAAAATGCAAACTGGTAGAGTTTTTCTGCTTTACTGGGTTGACTTGTGGTGGTGACTGTAGTGATGTTTTCAATTTAATTTCGTTTATTATAACGTATTAAAAATCAGACTATATCTTGTTGCAGAATCCTTGAGATGATTGTTGTTGAATCCTTCAACAACAGTGTAAACAAGCTCAATGCAGAACTGTAGTCTTCCTCAGTTCTGACTAATTTTAGGAATTCTCATGATTCTTCTGATTGGAAAGACTTGATTTAGGAGGGAAGAATGGGGGGGGTCAAAAATGTAATGTTTTTTGTGTTATCCATTTCTTAGTTGCTCTCTCCTATTTCATTTAAGGTTTCTTAATGATAGCTTGTTAAAACCTCTGGCAAATTCCTAGGAATTCTAAGAGATGGTCAAAGTAGGTTCCATGATTTGGGGTTGGTTTTTTTTCCTCTTTTCCTGTAAGTTAAACGTGCTTATCAAGTGATTGTATCATATATAGATGTGGATGATGCACAAAATTTCCGTGGGAAAGGGATGTGGGGGGTGTATAAATATGAGAAAGAGGAGATTTATAGTTGTTAGTCCTTAGAAGAGTGACTCATGGCTGTTTGTGCCCCTGTCAGTGAGACAGCTCATATCATCCCTGTCTCTGTCGAGGAACCGCAGCAAGGCAATGTTAAAGGCAAAAAGGCATTTTGCGTTTTGGGATGCCTAGAGTATGATGGAAAGAGAGATCCTGCGTCTTTCATCTCGTGTAATGCTTATTTACAGATCATCCTGAAAAACACCAGCCTGGTTGGGAGATCTGACTTCTGTAGGGATGCTACTGGTGATCTTGTGGGAGCCGGTTCAGCAGTTCGGTGACAGAGGTCACATATTTCAAAATTGGTGGTTCAGACAAGGCAGTGCTGTGGTGGGTTAGAGACCAGATGGTTTGGGGAGACAGCTCAGGAGTGCCTCCTGTATCCTGAAGCAGTGTGGTAGATCTTCTTTTCCCTGATTAATGAATTACCTTCCCAAACTAAATACATTAACGCTTCAGTTGTGAAAAGCAGTGTGGGATCCTTTTGCAGCAGAAACTTCAACCAAGGAAAGAGCAGGTAGGAGTGAATTGACTGCTGTTAGCTCACGTATGATATTGCTGCCATTTTCACCTTTTGTAAAAGTAACTAAGAGAAAGCACGAACCTTTAACGAACTGCTTCAGTGCCATGGTTCATGAGGATGCTTCCCGAAACGTGATTCATATTCTTATTTACACGTGGCTTTGTAAGAATTGCAGGGCACTTGTAGTGGAACAGATGCAGGGGTCTGAAATGGACACTGGGAGTGTGGGAACTGTTTCTTCGTTTCTGCTGGACAGACGCCATGGAATATTGCTGTGGGCCAGTTACTGCTGGGGTGGAGTTCACAACCTTTCCATCTCAAAGAAACTCTTGAGAGACATTGAGAGGGTACGGCTGTGAGGTACAGCACAATGGCAAATGATTTACTGTGTCCCCTGCCTGCTTTTTTTCCTAGAAATACAGCAGAGGAAAGCAAAGTGCCTCTACTCCTTCCCTCTCTATTTCATGTTACAGCAAATGAACACCTTTTTTAATTTATTCTCCTTAATTTAATTAAGAATCTGTGGGGTTTTGCTAAAAGGTAAAGCCTGTCTTGCTAATTAAGACCCTCTCCCCATTTTTTAATTAAAACAACATAAAAATTATGATTGTCTGTAATTATAAGAAGAAACTTTCTGTAAAACATTATTGTGATTCCCACAGGGTAACAAATAACTAGAACTGACCAGCAGCTCTTCCTTACAGTATCTTGACAGAGATCTTTGCCCTGAGCTTGCTGTTCTTCAGTAAAGTCCAACCTGCGGAATCGCACATGCTTGTTACAAAAGCCCTTGGGCCCGTGTGCGCTGGTTTAATTATTAGCTTGGATAGTTGTCGCCAGTGATGCTGACTGAAAGGTGACTTTTTGTTGTTGACAAAGTCATACAGTTAAGAGCTGTGGAAACGCTTTCCTTCCTGCAAGCGCAGCGGCACCAGCAACTCTTGCAGCTTATGTTCCTTAGAGCAGAGGAGAAAGAGTCTTGATCTCAATATTTTATTCTCTTTGGATGATAGTCAGTGATGCCATATATGTAAATAAATGCTTCATTAAAGAAAGAATGCTTGTCCTGAAGTGGAGAGCAAATCTCCTGAGTAGTCTTCTGCGTCCGTTGTCAAATGAGAACTGATATTTAAGCACAACCAAAGATGTTCAGAAAGAAGCCAACATATTCTCCACAAAGGTGAGGCTCAAAAGCTGTAGAAGTCAGCTGATAAAAAGTGAGGTCAGGTCCTCATAAGCAGCAAGAGTTGCTTAATCTGAAGGGCTCCGTTTCCAGAGAGGTTTGTATACAGCTCTGCCCATGGTCCTCGTTAGGTCGGTAAAGGGGAAAGCTGCCGTGTTCTGTGGTCTCGGAAGGAGCTCTGTACAAGTTATAGGCCAGATTTTTTGTTTCATAGCTTGCCGCTGTTCAAAGATTGAGCTGACTAACCGTAAGCGAGCAGAAGGATTCGCCGAAACCCAGAACAGCCTGATCTGGTTCATCGCGCGGTTACGTGGACGCTTGGCCTGGTAGAACCGAGGCAGGCAGGCAGAGGTGGTCCCAGTTGAACTGGGGTGCTGGTGGGAAGGGTTGTACATCGCGCCGTGTCTCTGGTCTTGAGGGGAGAACAGCAACTAGTGAGCGGGCTGCAGGAAGAGGCAGACACTTGTTTCTGACACCAAGGAGGAGTTGCACTTCCCCAGCTCTGGGGTATTCCATCTGGATTCTGTTACCTGCTTCAGTATATTTCCGAAAAAAATGTTTACAATTAAATCATCTTAAACTAATCAGTGGTGATTGCATACAAATCTCGTACAGATTTCAGTGCTGTAGATAAAACTGAACAGAATGATTATTTGATGACAGTTTGCTCCATAATGAACTAGAAGCTTAAATTTCAGCAAAGCTTGAAGTGTTAGATGCTCATACAGATTCCATGTTGATCGTCTAACGAGGGCAGTGTTATTCCTCCTCTCAGTGTGGGTGGGGAGTCAGCACAAGAGCAGCAGATTCATAAACTGTGTTTGGGACCTTGAGTCAGAACAGTCAAACGTGAAAGTTGCTTAAACTTTGGTTTTGGGGTGGGTTTTGGAAGAGATTTTTTCTTTGCTCAACTGAGATAGATGTAGAGAGAGAGGTGTTATGGGGAATAATCTAGCAAGTGCCAGAAGCAATAAATAAGTGTGTGTTTTGCCCCGTAGAGAGGTGTACATACATAAATGATTCATTAAAAGAAGAATAGGTATAAATGAATATCCACGTGTATAAATACATAACAAAGCCTAAAGTTCTGTTGAGGTCCCTTCAGAAGTAAAACTAGAACTGCAGTTTAATGCAGTACTTAGATTTAGTGAAAGATATGTGTGTTTTTTTAATTAATATTGTCACTGGACCTAGTATCAGGTAGCCTTTGCCCACTTACACAGCGGGACAAAAAGTTTATATCCACGAGTACTGGATACCTAGTAAGCAGTATTGAAACCCTGCAGAGATGTTTCTGTTGGAGGAGAGGGGTTTGTGCCTTTCCAAGTCTCTCTCCTTATCTCCCCTCCCCGACAGCAGCAGCCTGAGCAGAGCCCTGTCCGTGTGGGAGGCCGATCCGGCAATGGCGGGCTCGGCTCCGGATACCTGCGTGTAGTCCTTTCCCTAAGGAACGGTGCTGGACGAGACAGAGCTTACGTTCCGTCTGCAGAAGATGATTGTTGAGTTTTTTTTTCTGAAGTGCACAGACAGATGCTGTTATTCTACAAAAACTTGCCTGCAGTGTATCAGTATTTTTGTTTGTGGAGCATCTCGTAGGCTTTGTGTAAAGTTCTGCGCCGAGCCTGGTAGACGAGCCAGTTACAGTCCAGTTAGTGCCTTCCAAACCAACCCCTACACCCCATCTTAGAGAGGAGTATCTTGGGAAATTTCACGGAATTTTTCATCAATGCAGGAACGTTGGTCTCTTGAGGAAGTGAAAATAAATTCCTAACTGTGCCCATGCCAGTCTTGGCCTGGATCATTCTTATTTTGCCTGTGTGTGGCTGCCATTTGTTTAACTGGGGCCTGGTTTTGATTAACTGGAGTTAAACAATGAAAAGCCATTTTTACTGGACCGCTTAGCTACGCGGTTGGAATTCATGCTTCACGGAGTGCTGTGAAATTTTCCCAACCAGAGGAATTGTGGGTGCAGTTGTGTTGTCTTACTCATTTTGCTCTACATCTTTATTTTCTACAGACGTGGGCCTAAAAGTCCGTTAAAACAGTTCATGGGAAACATCCGGTGCAACGCGATTACCTACCGCTGGAATTTGCACCACACCTGATACATCACTACTGCTCTGGGTGGTTTCTCATGAGTGCTGCGTGGTCGCTCTTACGCAAAACAGTGGTGTAGAACTTAGAATCAGATATTCTGCAGAATTTGAAGGTGTGCACAACCTGAAAATATTGGATGTTGGTGATTAGGCGATTGAATATAGACAGAAAATCGCCAGCTGCAAAAACTTACTCTGGTCTTAGGATAAACTTGGTAGGCTCAGTTCAGCTTCTGACACTTTCATTTTACTTTCCGGTCCTTTGGATTCATAATTACATCATGCGAGTCTACAGATCTGATCTCTCTATGGAAGGTAACCTGATAACCGTGTTATCCAGGTTGTGAAAGGTTTAGGAGCGTTCACTAATGGAATACCATGTTAAAATTACAATGCATTGAATTCATCAGTCTCTAAGTAATTTTTCCTATTTAAGAAATGTTGGCTTCATGGGGAAAAATTGTTGAGGCCATGGCCAGCCACAAAAGAGACTCTTCCAGCCACAGAAGAGACTCTTCCTCCCATTTCCCCGTGCTTATGTCATATGTAAAGATTAAAAATAAGGTCTTAATATAAGTAAATAGGGTAACCGAACAAGTGGTAAGCTTTGTAAATATTCCTTATTTGTTTTTTAACTGTCACGGAGTTACAGTGAAGTAGGTTGTCACTGGAAAAACCGTTACGGCATTTTTTGGATTAATTTTGCATCCAAAAAGAAGTGCCATACCAAATAACATCATTCCCTTTTAAACAGAAACTGTTCATTTCCACAAACAATCTTGGAAACTTCGGATTTAAATGGAAATAACATCTTAGTTATGTGAGCATGAAAACATAAAACTGACCATCTGCTAATACTTCGTGTTTTCGCACAGAACTGAAAAGCAACAGCAAACTCACTGGCAGTGGAATATCTTACGGCATGGCTGGCCAAGTGCACGTACTAGCAACAGGGTTATTGTACCGTGAGAACAGGGGTGCTCAAACAGTGCCCTGGCAAGGTGTCTAGCCTCGTTCAATTTTTTTTTTTCTAATTTTTTTTTTTTCAGTTCAACTTTATATGCATATAACTCCTTGGTATTAGTAATTTTGCTTTCTGTGCTGGCATTTCGTCATGTTAGAGTGCTTAGTAGCATGGAAATAGGAGTTTGAAGCGGAATACTTGGAATATCTCCTTTTCCTTATTAGACATTAGCACATTTTGAAGGCTCCAGGCTTGAGCTTCCATTGTTGAGTTGTTACTTTGAGCAAAATTAATGCTCTAATTGAAGCATCGTTAGATTTGCCAGCTGTTTGGTTGCCTGCAGATGTATTCTGGTGATTTTTGTCAGCAACAGCATCGCTGGCAGTGTCGAGGGAGAGAGTAGACTCGGACAGAAGGACGTTTGCATCTCAGCTGGCTTTGCATCCCACCAGAAATGAAGCTGTGTGGTGGGGAGCTGAGGACCTTACCTGTGCTGCTACCGACCTTTAGCAGGCTGCGAGGTGAACACCTTTCCGAAAGCCTGCGTTCACTTCAGTGCCACCTCTTGAAACTCCTTGCAAAATGACATTAACCACTGAAAGGTTCACGTTGTGGCTTTCATCGCGTTAGAAATCTCTTGTGTCTTTTTTCTGTCTTTAATGCACTAATAAAGCTGCCGATTTCTTGCAGGTGGGTGTACACGGCATTAGAATAGAATTCATCAATGAAAAAGGATCAAAACGCACCGCCACCTACTTACCGGAGGTTGCGAAGGAGCAAGGTCATTGTTGCACTTTATTTCATATGATCTGGTGAAGAATTTAAACGTACCTATAACCCTAAAATTCAGTGTTTGACCTTGCACTGCTGTCAGATGACGGAGCAATACTCAATTGTAAGAAGACTCTTATATGACGTGCCGTTACATGCCTGTGTCAGTCCCCTGTAGGGATTTGGTGAAGTGTAGCTGTTTTTTCAAGAAGTCTTAAATGCAGGGTAGCTGTAGGAAAATAAAATACAGAGGGGTCGTACGGGGCTGTCGGCCAACTCTACGGTTGCTTAAAGCCACCAGTTTTCATACAGCTGTTACGCTGGGGTGTTAGTGATGTGCAAAAACTCCGTTAAGTGATGGGATGTCTGGTCAGTTCCCTTAACAGCTCATTTATTCCTAAATTTGCAATGATTGTGTCTTAATCTTTTACTTTTTTTTTTTTTTCCTTTTTATATTTAAGTTGGTCTACTAAGGAATAGGATGAAACCTTTACTGAGGGTCATCTTTAATTGATAGCTCTGTTTCCAGATAGTCACTTGAAAGCATAGAGGCTTTCCAAGCTTTTTTATATTCAAGAATTAGGGATGAGGTGTGCGTGTTTCAGTTTGTAAATAGTTTTAGTAGACCATGCATTGCACTCTGACTTTTTCAAGTACCCCAAACTACCTGTTTTTAAAAAATAAAAAGTAACAATGTGACTAATCTAATTGCATCTTTTGGAAATAATATGTGTAATAGCTACTTAAAGGATTAGCCTTTTGAATCAGTAAATGGGAGTTTTGCATAGCGAGAAGATTTTATTGAGAACAGTGATGAATTTGTATTTTTAATCCATCACTTTATTACCCAGCCACCCCTCTATAATACAGTGGTTCTGAAATTAGAAATACCACTGTAAAGTTAAATGAAGAAGTCTAATTTCTGAAATTCTTTGCACATGTTGAACTAATAATCCTTATAAATTTTATTTTATACAGAAATTTATTTTTTCATGCTGTCATAGCCGTTTATAATGTATAAAGTGATTTGTGATACATGATGATACATGACCATTTCAGATAAGTAAAATTTTGTATCGTGCCCCAGTCTAGGACACCTACATGTATTGGGTCCACTTAAAAAATATTTCAACTATGAGATAAAAGTGTATGTTGTTTGTAGAGTGAACTGTGTGTGTAAAGAAATCCTGTACGTCGTCTTTCCTTCAGCTGTTCCTAAGTAGGGAAGAATGTTCTGTTTTATACAGAACTTCAGCAGAGCACTCGAAATACCAATAGCACTGCATACCAGACTGTATTTTTGCAACATCTTTTCTTGTTCCAGTGTTGCTCACTAATTTTTACTCCTGTAAAATTCCCCAGGATGGGACCACATTCAAACCATAGATTCCTTATTGAGGAAAGGAGGCTACAAAGCTCCGATCACCAACGAATTCAGGAAAACGATAAAGCTAACCAGGTATGCCTCGCGGGCTGCTGCAGCTCAGTCCTGTTTTGGTAATGCTGTGCTGTGTGCGTTCCTGGTAAGTGCTTATTTCAGTGTTAAGAGAAAGCTTTCCTGGATATGTTATTAATGATGTATTTCATGTCTCAATGGCAGCATGGACTTTGGAGAATACCTGGGCCTTGCGTGGGGGTTAGTGGCATTGAACAAGAAAGAAAAGGCTGCTGTTAAATCAGGCTACGTATGTCTCGGGGTACCTGCAGAGTTTGTTTCATAACTGAAAAATCCTAGCAGCGCGTTAGCTCTTGCTTTCACAGGTTGGTTTTTTTTGAATTCTGCGATTCAGGGGCTGTTAGCAGGGATCAGTGGCCATCGTCGCCTTGCGTTTGAGAGATGGTGCACTGTGGGTCTGCTGCTGGGAAGTTTCGGAGGCCCCTCAGCACCCCAAGGCAAGCGTTGGGTCAGCTTCATCTCCTCTGGAGGACGGGTTGCCCTCTAACAGGTGTCGGGTGTGCAGACCAGGTCGCTGTTTTGGCAGTCAGCGTCCCAGTTAAACTGTGTCAAGGTCTTCGCAGGAGTGAAAGCATTATTGTTTTATTTCATCCTCTGTCACTCTTGCACGATTTGATTTTGCCAATTTAATAAAATGTGTTCTTCAGGGCTTCCTAGTGGGTGGGAGCCAAAATGTTTTAGAATTAGCAGCAGATATTCTGGCCTATTGTAGTTGGTGGAGGAGTAAATGTCTCTAAGAGCACCTGTAAAACTACATTTTTACAAGCTTGCACTGTAAAATGACTACAAGGCTTCGAGCAAGCGGCTGAGGTCATGGGTTTGTTCAGCTCGGAGAAGAGAAGGCTGAGGGGTGATCTCTGCAGGTTCCTCAAATTGGGAAGGGGACCAGCGTGTGCTGATCTCCTCTTTCTGGTGACCAGCGGTAGGACACGAGGGAATGGAATGGAATGGAGCGGAGCGGAGCGGAATGGAGCGGAGCTGCATCAGGGGAAGTTGAGATTGGACATCAGGAAAAGGCTCTTCGTTGTGAGGGTCGTGGGTCACTGAACAGGCTCCCCAGGGAGGCGGTCACAGCACCCAGCCTGTCAGAGTTCAAGGAGCGTGTGGGTGGTGCTCGTGGTTTAGTTTTAGGCAGTCCCATGAGGAGCAGGGAGTTGGACTCAGTGACCCCTGTGGGTCCCTCCCAACTTGGGATGTTCTGTGATTCGGTGACTGTAGTCTAAAGAGAACGTAGCTCCACTTCGTGTAGCTGGGATTTATTTTAAAAGCAGATTTTGGCAGACAGTTGATACTGATTGTTTAAAACCAGCCCAATCTGTAGTTCTTGTTCATGGTTTTTCTCCTAGGCTGAAGATGTGGGACATTCTCAATAAATCATCACGAGTTTCTATCCCCCCCTACTTACATAGTAGGCAACAATTTTTAACAGCTTTGCTCTTTCCCAGGTACCGCAGTGAGAAGATGACGATGAGCTACACAGAGTACCTTGCCCATCGTCAGCATCATCACTTCCAGAATGGTATTGGGCACCCCCTTCCACCGTACAACCATTATTCCTGACACTGAGCCGCATGACCAGTCACTGGACCTCTCTGCAGACCTCTTCCCAGGAGACCCTGCCCCTTCTTGGTCTAGCTATCTCTATTACTGTACCATTTTATGATGATAGTTTCCGTTGCCGTGTTGAGGCTTCTTGGTTGGTGAAGCTCAGCATGGCAACGGGAGGGAAACTGCATTACTACAAAGATCCCATCCTTTTTTTATTACGGAGTCACTGCAGATTTTTTTGCAGCATATATATAGCCCTTGGGTTTTTTATAAAATTTTAAATTTCTACTTCATTAACGTTGAATTATATCAATCAAGGCTTTCTGTGACTGTGGATGGAAGGAAGAGTTTAAGGCTTACAGTTAGGGATGCTTTGCTTAGCGAAAAGGCATTCGTGGCTTTTGCATTAGTAGGTGTGCCAGGGAACGAAACATATCGGATTCAGGTATGACACCAGGCAATGAATTGCATTTTCATGACGTTCCTAATCACGTCGCGTGTCCAACAGCTCACCCCACAGCAGAGATTTCATGTAGCGAGGTACATGAGCTTCAGCGCTGCAGCCCAGGTGTCAAGGCTGACGTACAAAACGCTTTTTTGGATGAAGAGAAGCGATTCCACGTACGACGAGAGGTGATGTTGTACGTGGAGCATTTCCAGAACCAAGTGGTCTGATTGGAGGGCGTGACAACCCAGTAGGATACCTTTGTCTCCCACTCCGTGCTGGGAATCGAGGGCGGTCCAGCCCCGCCAAGACCAGTGGGAATAATGCATTTGTGGTGAGAGGATGCCTTTCTGATGATCTCAAATTAGGAGTGACATTGGTGTTTCCAAACAGGCTGGTGAGTAGCAGATGTCGTATTAGGAAGAAAATGGATTTAGATTTTAGTGCCTTTGACTATGACATAACTATATGCTTACGTATAAAACTCATAGAAAAAATATAGCAAATACACCAGACGTTCCAGCAAACTGCTTTGAGTCTGCTCTGGCGTCAGGTTTGGGGATTTTTTAGTGAGGTGGTTTTTTTTTTTTTATTACTTTTTTTTATAGCAAACCTGTTTTGGAAAAGAAAAATCCCTGGTTTGTTCTTTCTTCTGCTTTTGAACTTGTTGGGTTTGATCAAGTCATGAATAGTTAGTTAAAGTTAACTATTGTTTAAAAAAGAAAAAAAAGGCTGTTGTGAAATAGCACAGGACAAGTATGCCATGAGTTTGCATGTTCTCATCTGTGCCAGGAGCAGTACTGAGAGCTGTCAGTACTGTGTCGTAACTCTGATACCCCTCCCCGCGGCAGAAGAAAGAAAACTGTTTGGAACTTTTTCCTGCTGTAAAAGTAGGGTTTCGCAGAAGGTACGCGTGGTGTATTTGCAAGCCCGGTACGTGGAGGAGCTCGCTCCGTGCTCGGGTGCCTGCAGAGCTCCCGCCGATACCTGCGGTAGGTCAGTGCGGTTCCTAGGGGACAACCTTCCTAATATGAGTGAGTCAGCCACAGAACACAGAAGTTCTGGTTATTCTGAATGCTGAATGTTTGTAAATATATAAAAAGCAAATAGGTAAAATCAATGAAAATTCAGCTGTTAAAAAAAAAAATAATCAGACCAATTGTAAAAATGTTTCGAAACCAGCTGCGGATAAATTATGCTCATCCCTTACGTGAGGTTAGCTTTGCCACTTAATTCCTACGGAGGTTCTTGTGGAAGGTCTCTGGTATTCCTTCATCCACAGCACCCGATGTCCAAATAGTAACACTTTCAGTTGTGATGCCTTAATTTATAAGCAGAGGGCCTGAAATTTCAGGAGCCGAGAGATGCCAGCCAGAAGCTGCAGAAATGAGTAGCTGTTTATACAGAGGCTATTTTGGATGATACTGTTGTCTTGTTTCTACTTGGGGAACACTTTTACATGGCTTAGCCTTCAAGTGGAGATGGTGAACAAGTGGCTGCCTGACAGAGTTGTGTTGGCTTTTTTTTTTTTTCCTTGCCCTTATAGGGAAACTGAGCACAAACCGAATCATTCTGCTGCAAAAAACAAACAACCCACGGTCATCCAACCCCGTCTTTCTCTGTCATCTCGTTCCGGCGTGCTCATGCTTCTGCGTGAGCTCCTTGTTAGAAGTTTTTTAAAAAGATCTTATTATATATAAAAATATATATGTATTGAAAGGTGCTAATCAACCTCAAGCAGGTCACGTGACTGGTCATGCGGATCTAAAATCATATCAGATTTTTTTTAGAAAATCTTCGATATATGCAGATGTTATACAGAATTTCTTACCAGTGTAATAATGATATACTGATGAATAAACAATCCTGCAGGTTTTGAAGGACAAGGTCAGCAATACTTCCCACCATGGCTTGGGGGGGAACAGGACAGTTCTGTCTCCTTTTTGTATACAGCAGAATGCACAACGCATCTTTGTCTATCTCCTAGTAGCTGTTGCTTAAAAATACAGTTCAGAGGGTGTTATACAAACTGTAACGGTGTGCTTTCGAAATGAGTTAATGCCAGACCCTTCTGGACCGGAGTTTTGTATCACTAATTAAAAACTGTTACAGAGTCTGTGGTCAATCAGATTGTATGAGATGATTATTATTATTTTTTTTCCTCAAAGATTGGAATAATCAGTCTATCTACAGTGTTTCTAGGGCACCTACCTCCTCAGCACGCGAGTGCTGAACGCCGCGGATCATTTCTGTGTAATCGTGGGTTTCTTTGTACCAAACACGCAGTTCACTGTGCCGCGCTGGGACAGGACAGGGCTGGGCGCTGCAGCCCAGCGACCGCGGCTTTCACAGCTGTCCGTCCCTCCTGGTTACGGTTAGTACCCTTTGAGATACATTGCTGGGTGTAGATACAGGTTTTTTTTTTTTTAATTTGGGGTACTTTACAAGAAGTTAAGGTACAACCCAGTAGCTTATTTCGCTGTTTTAAGTTGGAATGCTGTTTTTTTACAAACGCTACTCAGTTTGCCTTATTCCATTAACGATTGTTGGGGTTTTTTAATTCTTTTGCTTAACGTTCCTAAAAAGCCCCGTTCTGTAAACTGAGTTGAACAACAAAACCATAGACTTGACATGAAACCATGACTCAGTCGTGCTCCAAGTGCCCTTCCCTCCGCCTGGACCGCGCCGGCGCTTTGCCGTCTCTGCCCCGCCGGCGGCAGGGCAGGGAGGGCACGCGGGAGCTGCCAGCCCCGTTTGCACACCCGGTGTTTGTATACGGACCTCTCGACTTGGCTCCAAATGTGCGGGTTTCAAAATTGTCACCTGGAGTAGGTTACATCTCTCGTGTGTGTTGGATCGAACCAAAGAAGCCTCCAGCCATGCCCAAATGCTGCTCCGAAAGCCTGCCTTCCAGTCCTTGCTAAATCCCTGCAGGATTAAATGTGTTAACTTTTTTATTTTTGTACAGTTTCTAACTGATTTTTGCTAGTGATGTTAATTGAATTAAGTTTATTTGGGGAGTCTGAATATCTCCATTTAAATAAACTGGTGACTTTCCTTTTATGTTTTAAAAAAAAAAAAAAATTTAAAAAAAAAAAAAAAAAGAGAAACCCAAAGTGTGCCTCTCAGATTTAAGGGTTTCTGGTTACATTTATTCTTAAGACCAGCAATGATTCTTTATATACAAAGATATGTTTTCCTCATTTTTTATTATTGTTAAAGAAAAAATAAAAAAGAAAAACCTCTTTCTTTGCTCTGGACCCAGTAATTGCGCTGGTACATAAACGCACTGAGAAAACAAACTTTTGTTTGAAACTTTTGTAACAACTTATGACTGTTTTTGTATATCAAAGTTGATTCTTTTCAAGATATTTGGATCTAGTTTCTAAGTTATTTTAGTGTTTTATATGTTACAAAAAAAAAAAAAAATTACTTTAAATTGTTCACCAGCATCTTGAGTTATCTTTAATGCCATGGTGACACAGGGGGCTCAGGGCTACCTGGAGTAGCTTGGAGAGCCTCCGTCTTTTCCTTCCCTCCTTAGGAACTCAGTTGATTACAGTAATATCACAGATTACCTGATCCCCCTTCCTTTATAACTAGATCCTCCTTCCTTCCACATTTAATTGCTCTTAGTGTGAAGAAACTGTTGAAATGGGCATTTTAATATAAGTATGGCTTATAAAGAGAAAAATGAGGAAAAAGAGAAAAAAATGAAATAGAAGGTTATCTGTGGGTCTGTGAGATATGGCTGTGGAAAGATATTGTAGTAGTTTTAACACTATTGTTATTACCTTTTAAATCATTTACCCAATAAAATAAGGAAAAAGAATCACCATTTCTTTTTATGTTTCTCTGCTTCATCGTGCGGCTTGGTCAGTTTTTTTGTTTTGCATTTGCACGTGGTGTTAAAGGCTGGGGAGGAGTTAGGTATCACCACAATAAAAATCAAACTAGCACGAGAGTACTAAGGATGGTCCAGGGGACGCTTGCTTATTCTTAATAGATGTTGGTATTAAACAGTGACAGGCTGGCTTACACTTAGAGTTACAGAGAGGCTAATTGGCAGTGCCTGAAAAAGGAAATTGCTTGTTTAGTGCAGCTCAGGTTCCCAAAAAGCACTTCATACTAGATTTCTGCTTCAGCTGCTCTATCACTCTTTATGCTGTTCAGATGAGGCTGGGGAATTACTTCTGTTCCCCAGCTGCATGAAAACTTAAAACTTCTACACTGCCACTAAATAGTAATAATAAATAATAATACAGAAACATACAGAACCAGTATGGTGGGTTTGTGGGTTTTGTTTGTTTTTGGTTTGGGTTTTTTTTTTTCCCCAGGAACAGTATTTGCCAGGAACCGTACACAAAATAGGAAATAAAATACATTACCATTGCCAAACTTCTGGCAAGAAGTGTAGAGAAAGCATCGTAACACTGTGTAATACTGTTTCCTGTGCTCTTTACCTGAAAGACATGGAATATTTCAATGGTGATTAAAGGATTTATATCTGACTGTGAGGTGTGCCAGTAACCTCAGCCTTGGCCTGTGGGAATGACAGGTGCCAGGCACAGGTCACACTTAAATGCTTAAAACTTCCAGCAATCCTGGTAATCGCTGTTCTCGCTGCCACAACCTCTACGTGCAAGACAACATCGAGCAGTACCACCTGCTGAAGACAGGAGAACCCATACTCTTACCTGAGAGTGAAGTCCTTCTGTGACTCTAATTGTTAATAATTACAAGTCAAAGCAGAACATCAATTTCTTTTCGTACCTAGTATTAAGAAGTCTTAGCAAGAAAGACTCAGTGCCTGGCACAGTTAGAATGACAACAAAACTGTACAGTGTCCATTAAAATGCATTTATTTGTTTTAGTTCAAAGATTTAACAACTATTTGCCCAGTGATCTGGACTTAGGGCACAACAACAACAAAAAAATCAGATCAAAATACAAAAACAAGTACACAAATTACCCCTTATTTGTAAATATTACCTCATAACCAAGCTTTAGCACATTAAAAAAGTTTACAAAATTGGTAACACACTTACAAATTATTCAGAACTGACAGCACGCGTGGCAGTTGGGCCGCTCCACAGCCATCCTGTGCCTGGGTAACGCCGCGCTTCACCTTGAGGGTCCCGTACTGGAACCGCAGGTTTCCCAGGACCGCGTTGTGCTCCAGCCCCCCGGCACAGCGCGGCTGGTGAGAGCGGTGTGGGTACGCTCGCTGTTCTGCCTGCTGCGTGCTCTGCAGCATTGAGATAATGACTCAGTAAATGCAGAAATAATTTTTAAAAAATACAAAATTGACCCTGAAGAAAAATAAAAATCATTAAAAAAAAAAACCAAAACCCCAAAAACCACCGGCTTGGCTTTGACTAAGTTACACTAACAGCTGCAAGACAGATTTACAGCAATGTCACTTGGAGTACGAGATCACAAAAAAATAAGGGGGGAAAAAAAAAAAACAAAAAAAACCCAATAGATTTGTTATGAGTCTTTGTCACTGTAAAAATGAAATCATCAACGTTATCTGTCTGCCTCCTAACAGGGTAGACACATGCCCTCCTCCTGGGTTTTGGCCTTTTCAGAGCTTGGTTAACTGTTAGGACTGATGTAATTGCCAAGGATCCACCTCTAGTGAAACAACTGCAACAGTGAGAAAACGAGCTCGCCTGTATTTTCCATCGACTGTAGGTGCACAGAAAACAGATGCCTGTGGTTCAGATGCAAGACTTCAGACATAAAAGTAAAGTACAGCAATTTAACAGCTGCAAATAGCCATTTCTGAAAGAGAAATGCAACTGGGCTTTACAAAAGGCTATCAAATACACAGAAATATCAAAACCCTGATTGTGGCCAGAAAGAAATGGGTAACTCTACAGTGAGGTGCTCTGGAACCTTACGGTGTGGAAATGGACTGGCTTCTCCCCGCTTCACCTTAAGCACATGCAGGCTTTGCTCACCAGCAGCCTCTGTGGAGCCCTGAGCAGCTGAACCAAACCCAGCGCGGGCTGGTGCAGGCGGGGTCAAGAGCTTCCCCCTTCAAAAGAAACGACGCAAATTCTTCTTTGGTGCTTAAATAGGAGAAAGTTAAATAGACGGAGCTCAAACGCTGCATACAGTGTCTGGATCCTGGAAAAGTAGCGCTGGCCGGCTAACGCCTTGGCACAATCCTCTCAGTATGCACAGGCTGAATCCCCAGATGTGCGGTTTCAGAAATTTCACTGGCCGGCTTTTCTGCTTTGGAGGGCTACTTACGCTAAGGCTGCACACACAAACCAAATAATACGTTTTATCACTCCTTGCTTCTTTTGTTTGAGATGCCTACAGTACTCAAAATTAGGAGAGTCTCCGGCGCTGTTCAGACACCACACATACCAACTCCTCTGGGAAGTCCAGGCATCGGCACTGCACAGCAATTTTTTTCTGGTCTTGTGCCTTGTACTGCTGCCGTGTAAAATCTCATCGCCGGGTACCGGCCGGCAGCTGCAAGTCATCTCGACATGGGCTACGCGCGTAACACCGCAGGAGAGCATGCCCATTAGCTTTCAAGAACAGCAGTAGAGTTTCGCTCTTTGACTTCCAGCATAAACAAGCATAAAAGCAACCAAAGAAATCATCCGTAGAGCATAACTGCCTATGAAATAAACCATTCAGTGAAAATAAAGCCAGCCTCTGCCAGGGAAGGGAATAAATAACCCCTGTGGAGATTAAATATTCTGCTTTCCTGCTCAAACCAACGTCCTGCACATTGAACAAGCTCTGCCTGGTGCATATTCCAAACAAATACCAGAGACAGCTGAGGGACAAAGGACGTGAAGTTCAGCAACATTAACTTCAGAAGTTCATTCCCTTTCTGCTCCCACTCTCACCTGTTCTCCACCTTCTGAGAAGCTTGTGTCTTAAATCAAAATATTAAGTTTAAAAAAAGTCTTCAAAAAAGGGGAAAGGGAAGGGAGGGAATAATTTTAACTTTTAGGCCCCTCACTACAGGAAAGCCATGGAGGTGCTGGAGCATGTCCAAAAGAAGAGCAACGAAGCTGGTGAAGGGCCTGGAGCACCAGTCCTGTGAGGAGCAGCTGAGGGAACTGGGGTTGTTTGGCCTGGAGAAAAGGAGGCTGAAGGAGACCTTATCGCTCTTTACAATACCTGAAAGGAGGCTGTGCTGAGGTGCACGTTGGTCTCTTCTCCCAAGTAACAAGCGACAGGACAAGAGGAAACAGCCTCAAGCTGTGCCAGGGGAGGTTTAGATTGGATATGTGGAAAAATTTCTCCACCAAAAGGGTTGTCAAGCACTGGAACTGGCTGGCCAGGGAAGTGGTGGAGTCACCATCCGTGGAGGTAATTAAAAAACACGTAGATGTGGCCCTTAGGGACATGATTTCGTGGTGGACTTGGCAGTGCTAGGTTAATGGTTGGACTCAACGATCTTACAGGTCTTTTCCAACCGAAATGATTCTATCCTAACTCATAGAGCTTCCCTGATATTGGTCAACTGAAGAAGCAACAGTGGAACGTCAAAAAGAGGTGAAGGTTCCACTGCCTGCCCTCCCGTCTGGCTCCAGCTGCACCATTTGACTCTTTTACAGCAGCTCCAATACTTCTAAAATCCTGACTGAATGGAGTAGCTTTTTACCTCTCTGCTTTTTTTTTTTTGCTGAATTACCATGTCCAGTCAGCCATTTTAGCAACTTAATTGGGTACAGAGGAGTTCACCAAGCTCCAGAACCTGCACTGCTGAGGTTTGGAAGGGGAGCGTGAGCGTCCCGTTGGCATCGATGAGCAGTTCTGTCGGCATACCCCATGTTGTGAAACGATGCCTGAGATTCCTAGTGTGACTGAGAACAACTGGAGAAAAACATGAGTCACAGCACAGTGCCAGAACGAGACGTCTGTGAAACGGGGTGAGAGGGAAGGCAGGGGCAACCGCAGCGGCTCTGCTCTCAGAGTCGATGGCGCAAGCGGTGCAACTGCACCAAGGATCCTTCCGTCCGAACCGCCCGAGGGATTCCTCCTGTGTTAGCTATATTTAGTGTTGCCGTTCCTGCTACTGCATTTTAAGTCCATCAGAAAGGCTGACTAATTTTGCATTCCAAGCAAACAGCCCGCACTGAGCGAGACACCTGAGCTTATTGAAATGCTTCTGCAGTCTTAATTGACCAGAGGCAGTCCGTGGTGGCAAACAGCAGCCGGGTTCTAGTTGTTTAGAATGCCCTGAAGCATATGACTATAGATAGAAAATGTTGCAATTAAAAAAAAAGAAGCTGCTACTTTCACATCACTCAGAAATGTTTCCACCAGCTACAATATTCTGAAGAAAAAAATTAAAAAATATGAAAGATTCTTTAAAAACAAAATAGTAAAGGTAAGCAAATAATAATTCTAAATAGCATTTGCAAAATTTGGCTAAATTAATTCGATTTTAATAGCAAACATTCCTTCTAAACAGGATTGAATCTGACAGAAGGCATTTTGCCAAATTCTCAAGTAAATAAATAAACCAGGATACCCTTGACAGTGGCTACGGGGAGGGACGAATCGCCGTGTCTCACTCAGCCACTCGCAGCAGATGCAGTGTATTAACAGGGGCCTGCTTTAACGTCCAGCACCGCATCTCGGCGCCTCCCAGCAACATCCTGCATTTCACCGCAAAATACTGAATCTGCTGAAATAAACAGCAAGAAAAATTAGAATTTGGGACAATACATTTCTGATGGAGGTGTGCTTATTTTTTTAATCTACCGACTGAAAAATATTTGAAGCAGCCATGTTTCCCTCTCCAATTAATTTTTTTCTCTTTTAAGGACAAAAAAAAAAAAAAAAAAAAAAAAAAAAAA
>WHYT01017284.1:247595-332453 GCA_009806455.1 Tetrax tetrax
AAAGTCAACTACTACTAATTCTTAACTTATCCTTCTTGAGGTATAAATGACTGTACCTTAACTTCAGGATATATCTTCAGGTGATCCAGCTGGAGGAGGTATGATGGTTTTGTTTATCTTACAAGTCACAGCTTTGAAAACGCAATGAATCTATAAATTGCAACAAACTTGTACAAGAAAACTCCTGCAGCCCTGAAACACAACAGTCTGCGTAAGACTCACAATTCTGTCTGGAGGAACACACTCAAGATTTCCCATCTTTCTGCCCAACAGTTTCTCCTCTAGTCCTGGAAAAATCTGAGCAGGTGCACACAGTTTGATGTTTAATGTTCTGCCTATCGACATCCCGCTCTCCAAAAGGCACGCTGACAGCAAGATTTAGTCTTACCAGTAACCTGGAACACTTTCTTTTCGGTAGAGGCCTGCAGTGATTTGACATTCCTTTTTATACCTGTGTTTTAAAAATCAGGATACAGAACGTATCCAAGCTGGAGAGAGAGAACATAATTTCATTTTGTTTCTTCACTAACCAATCTACTGAGTGAGGATCAGTGCAGGACACAGAGGAGGATTGTTTCAGAAGCTAGTAAATAAAAAAAAAAGAAAACTCTGATGTTTACATTGGACTTCGTATCTCCACTCCCTCTCCAGTCTCAGCGAAGTGAAAAAAGATTTTTGTTCAAAGTCAGGTCAGAACAGCGGATGAAATATCACAGCTGATACATAACATGGGCTTTTGAACTTATTTCAACGTGATGTTTTTCCACTCACTCAAATAAAAGCATCAAGATCTGATGGGACTTAGCCAGATAGATATTTATCCACAGCAGCTTAGAAATTAAGTGGTCAATGGAAAAAAAAAAAAAAAAAAAATTTTTTTGAATGAGTTATTGTTCCCCAACATTTTCAACCAGCTTAAAAAAAAAAAATACAGTAGAACCTCACTGGTTTGCACACACAGCTGGGAGATCAAGCGTACTTCGTTCCTCTGTGACCATTTTGCAATGTTCAAGTGCTAGGAGTTAAGCCAGGACGATGCACTGCGAGATGCGCTCGGTTCACAACGGTGGAGTGTTGAATGCCGCTCCATTTCCTATCCCGTGATGTAAGCGTACTGACATTTAATGGAAAATAAGTCAAAATGAGGTAGCACTGCCGCTCTTTGCTGGAATGTGGACAGCTCCTGGCCTGATTTTAAATGGTGGATTCGCAAGATTCTACTGTAACCTACACAAAATGTATAAAACACGAATCTTTTCCAGAATAAGGCCACTGATGTTGCCATTGGCAATAGGCAGTGAGAAACAGCAGTTAAAAAAACCCTCACTTGATTACAGAGGTGTTTTTGAGGCAATAAACTGTGGGGAGAAGTATAAACACGTTGTCCTCTCATCTCTTCTCTTTGTTTTCCAGTATCTTTGCTTCCTGTACGCACTGCTCCGTGGGGAAAACGTCAGTCTATTTTCTTAGGCGGGAGTCTAAGCAAGTCCATGCTACATTTAAAGATGGGGACCGCGCTGTAGAACAGCAGGATTACGAGCTTCCCATGAGCCATGGTCATGAGAGTCTGGTGAGCAGACGCCCAGATTCGATACCAGGGCCCATAAAAAGGATCCGAGACCGCTGGGCACAACATGTTGTTCAAGTTCACTTCTGTAACCTGAGAAAGCGACAACAAATTTAGAAATTAACAATATTTTAATGTTTTATATATTTTTTAAAATATTTTTCAGACACCTAAAATGGTCTTTTTAAAATTACCATGATAACAATAACTGTTTAGATGACAATCCTTTGTTCAACACAAGGAGGGCAGCTTTCAGAACGCAAGCAGATCCAAATTCAGTTGGGTGTTTAATGGATGGACTTACGCAGGTACATATCCAATTTATGAAATATTTTACCAGTACTTGTGAGATATGAGATACAAATGCCCATTAGATCATGCAATTAAAAATTTGCATGCGAGCACTTTTATCCACGTACACCTGGACACTTTGAAAACTAGGTGATGTTTTTGCTTTGAACGTACTGTGAACCTTTATTAACCCGTATTTACTTACCAGTCCCAGAATCTGCAAGATGCTGAAGTGATACACAAACATAAACCCCGTGGATAAGAGAGCCCACCAGAAATTGCCGAGCGGTTCTGGAGTGTAGATACCTTGAAAAGAAAGCAATACATTAGTATTCAGCTGAACTGCTGTGTCCATCAAACACTTCGGAATAATCCTCTCTCCTCTGCGGATGTCGGGGCATCTGGCTTTAGCTGATAACCTACTCAATACCATTACAGTAATTAATATTTGAGAGCCTTCTTTCCTACCTGGAGTGTCCTGATTAGTTTCTTCCCTCCTCCTGCTCCAGCAGTAAAACATTCAATATGTTACCCCATTAAGCTTGCCTGTTTTTCACCAATGATTTTAACCTCATTCTTCCTTCTACCACAGAACTACTGAATAATTTTGAAATACTGTAATGGTATACAATGAATCTTCAACAATCGGGTTATTTATATTTCAACACCCGCTTCCTCTGGGGGCTGTGCCTGCAGCACGCACAGCACCGTATCACAGCACAGCCGAATTGCCATTTCCTGATTTTATGGTTGTTTAACAACTATTAAAAAGTAACTTGCACCAACAACGCACAGGAACAGAAAAGTTATATAAAGTAGTCAATCCATTAATGACAGACTGTGCTTTTAAATCAAAACTGCTGTGGAGATATTTTCAGATATTTCAGATACAACAATTTTATCATCAGTAGAGAGGACGGATACTGTAAAATGTTTTTTCTCCTTCAAACGAAGTAGCAGATATCTCATGATGGGTTCACACTTCTCTCTCCTCCTGAAACTAGGTTTTTTCAATTTACTGACAAAACACAATGTCACCTGAGCTGGAATGTACCAAGGAAATCACATCTAATAAAGGTATCCCTAGATACAAAACTATTTTTGGAATTAAATATTCAAACATCATGTGGCGAGAACAAAACCAGTTTACCAAGTTGTCAAGACTCTTACTAACAGACATGAATATTTCAGTGCAAGATATGGGGAAAAATATTATTTTCATTATGCTTTTAATAACTTAACCTAGGGACACAGAAGAAAAAGATGCACAATGTCATGCTGCTCAGCTGCTGTAAGAAGTTGTAGAGTTTCAGATGATTATAAAAATATACTGGCACTTTTTATCTGCCTTTGTCTGCTCTCCGATCCATCAGATATTACTGAATATTGGGTCCTGTACTCAAAGGACAGCTCACAGCCCAGAGCGCGATATTCGTACGAGCCTTTGCTAGCTTCCACGCTCAGGAATTACCGGGAAGATTCAACAGACTTCAGCACGTACTGTGAGCCGCGTGACAGAACTCACCAGACCAATACTGGTACGACTACGCCTGATCAAGGCAAATAACCGCTGTTACTTGCTTTACCACACCACCATGTAATGGTGCAGGTTTTATTTACATATTTATAATGGTTTCAAATCCCTAGAGGACTGCTTCCTCAGTCCCTGTTGCCCTTTTACAATTCTTTTCTGCGTGGTTTTCTTCCATAGTTTGCACCTGTCATGCCAGTTCAGATTGATCTTGCAGGAGGTACCTGAAATAATCTGATTTGAATCAATTTGTGAATGGTACAAATTCAATTTCAAAATTATCAATACTTTATTGTCTACAACTGTACATCTATTCATTATCCACCCAAAATATCATAGCTTCTCTGTTGCTAGTCAGCAGAGAGTAAGGATTTGATCGTGTGCTTGAATGACAGCAGCACGTACGCACCCTGTAGATCACTCGCTGACTTTAACGAGCACCGATATCAGTGTAATTACCTACGATACACCTGCACACCATGTTTTAGTAAGCAAGCTGGGACTTGGTGCAACCACGATAAAGATGAGCAGAGAAGCTACTCTGAAAGCATAAGGCAGCTTATGAGATTTCTTGTCCAGCGGGCAGGTGAAGGTCAGAAGAAGTGTCTGAATTATAAGCAAAATCCAAAGGTAAAAGTGAACTTTACATGAATAACTTTAAGCGGAGTGCTCTACAGTTAAAGGGGGCGGGAATCACAACAGTCTAATTCTTCAAACAGACTGAGCAAGCGTGATCTAAGAGCTGGTACCTTCTTAGAAAATGGTACAGGAGACTTCACTTAAACAGCAGTGACATTCATTAAACTCCACTGTCTGAAAACATCAGATACGTGACACCACCTTGAGTATGTTTTTTCATTTCAGGGAGGAAGAGAAGCAGCAGCTAGCCTTGGTGCCAGTGTTCAGGAGACGATGGCTCTGGTTTTGGCTGCACCGGCTTTAAACGACTCGGGCGAGTCATACAGAAACTCTTTGTGCTCCCTCCTCAGCTGCAGGGTAAAGAAAACACTGTTTGACTTGCTAAGTTTTTTCGTATTGTCTTTGCAGTTGTAGCTGCGTGTTTAACCTAGATGCAAAGCACAAAATGAAATTGCAGTAAGGTATCTAAAACTCCATCCAGCTCCCAGGAACTGGCAGAGCAGTGCTACACCAAATCTGGTTTCAGGTGAGCTCGGCGGGTTGCCAGTTGCCTGTGGTGTTTTAGAAATAGTCTGCAAAGCCTGAACAGATGGCTTTGATCTAAAGACACTTGGAAAAGCTAGAATCCAGAGACCTTGATATCTGGGGGACTTCCAGTGCAGGTAGTTTATAACCACTAAAACAGACAAGTGAACCCAAGCAGTCATTAAAAGGCTAAGGAAATTGCACAAGGTGGCAAAATAGATCAGTGGCATAATTTGTCTTTGAACCCAAACTTCTCATGCGCAGCTTCAATCTAGTCAGGGAATCATGTTTCAGATGTCACTTAGGAGAGCCGCTCAGGTTCCTCCAGCAAAAATTCAACACTGCTACCTCCTCTCTCTGTTGCAAAACTTCAGAAAATGCATTAGCAACTCTCACCCTCTACAGATTTTTCATCTCGCTATATAACAGAAAAATCCCCCCTTACTAGACTTTGCAGTCCTGAAAATAATAGTGTGATTTTCAGCAGTATCGTATTTTGGACATCAAGGGACAAAAAGGAAACAATGACCCCCACACAAAAACATTTCAGAGGGCTCTGGATTCCCAAGGGTGCTTTGGGAACTAATTTTAAATTCATACCTGCTTCATACAAGCACAGCTGGGAGCAAACCTGGCATTTACATCTAATACATGGGATTCAGCAGGGAGAGAAAAGCTGGAACAGGAACATGGAAGCTGCCAGCAGGAAAGGAGGAGGGTGATATACAGGAATTGAGAGGTCTCCAAGTAATTAAGTTTCTGTAAAAAAGCTGTACCACACATTATCAAGTACTTCAGTGAGGATGGAGTTAAAGTAGATTTATGACCCCTAACTATATTCAAATACATAGTGATTGTTTCTCCTGGATTACGACTAAGGTATATAATAAAGCCTGCTTTATAACTCCATTTAAAAGATAGGGAAAGATATTGCCAAATACAGGTAAATGTCACGAAGGGGGGAAGCACTGTTGAAATAGTTGGGGCAGTTTGAGACATCACACTTCCTCAGCTGCCATCTCCCTTAGACTTCTATCAGCAATCTGTACCTAGTAGCATAAAATATAATTATCTGAGCTTATAATTATATAATTATGTAGTTATCATATGCTTCATAAGACCAGCTTAGTAGTAGATGAACATGGTTTGAGGAGTTTTTCAATGAAGGGGTTGGTTCCGGTCTTCTTCCTTCCACCTTGACAATTCATTTATCGCACCTCCCTTCTGCCAACCCTAGCACCCATCTAACACAACAGTAAACGAATCCAGAAGCTACAAAAGCATTCATACTTTTTTTTTTGACAGGGAAGCAAGGCTCTCAGCTCCCAAGGACAAGACAAAATAGTGACCTACAGCTCTGGTTCAGCCTATCCAGCTATTTCAGGAATACCATGTCCTGCCCAGATGCACGCTATAATTTTTGGCAAGGTTCACAGGTAATACAAGGTGAGATTCCTTCAGCAAAAAAGCTGCCAACTGCAGAGATACTTCATGTAGGAACCACCCTGAGTTAGGAATGTTCCACCTGCACTACCTGTATTTTGCATGAGCGCCTTTTATTGCGGCCACGAAAGACCTGAGCCGTAACGCATAAGCATTTATTTCATCCAGCTTGGCATGCACGTGTGTGCATACCTGCGCTCTGTGCACTTGGAAAGCAAAACATCTTAGAAAGGGAAACAGGGAAATTCATATTCACTCAGTACAGAGGGGAGGGAGAGGGAAGAGGAAGAGGGAAAGATCTTAGCACCCAAGAGGGAACACATCCTTGAGCTTCAGGGAGTTCGCTGTGGACCACTGAAGCCTGAGTTCTGAACGTCTCTCGCTAGTTGATCCTAAGCACGGTAAAGCCTCCACTCTTACATGGAGGGGGCCGTGAAGGTGATGCTGCCAGCGCAACATGACCTGTCTTCACCCCTGTAACGGACAGCACGGAGAGAAAGAACAGAAATGATTACAGCTCTTCCGAGAAATGTTAATATTGCAACTGAGATCCTGCTAAGACCATCAGGAATACCAGCAGATTCCCAATAGAACTGAAGTAGTATATTTTTCCACATAGAAGCCATTCCTTTTCATTTTTCCAATTTTACTGCCCTTCAATTCCTTCTCCCAGTCATAATTTATGGATTCACTGATGGAAATTTCTATTTGAAATACAGAAATAAAGCTGCATGCTGATCAACATCAGTGATGAAAAAAGAATTTTCACAAGATATTCAGAAAGTACTTTAAGCAAAGGTTCTAGTGAAATGACAGAATATTAACAGAAGTTTTTAGACTGAGTCATTTTTCCATTAAAAAAAATAAAATAAAAATCATACATTAGTATGATTGGTATGCACCAACCATAACTACTACAAAAGTCCATGGGGGTTTCGCTAACGAGGTATTACAGTCAGTTGGGTGATCAGGATCCAACCGCGTAAGAAACTGAACAGTGATTAGTTACACAGCCTAGGGCAATCTCAACCGATATAGTTAGCCAACAAAGTTCTTTTAGAAATTTCACTGCTATCGGGTCAACGTTAGATGGCAGCAAATACCTGAAAATTAATAAAGGGCAAACGCTTAAGAAACTTGCACTGGGTGACAACTGTTCAACACAAAGCCCTTCAAACTGCAGACACGGCCCCACCAGCTCCAGAAAACAGGTGCTGTAGAACCTTTACTTCAAAACCAACAAAAAGCCAAATAAACCAACCAACCAAAACAAACAAACAAACAAAATCAAAGGAACACATCAAGTGACATCCAAGGCCAAACTTTAAAGCAAAAGAAATGCATATCTTAAAATGACATTCTATGGGAACTCAAGGCCATCCCAAAAAGTGATTTAATGACATCACAAGAGCTTGGTTTGTCATTACCTACAGTGGACTACATGGCTGTTTACACTTTCTCCTCCTTCTCTCCACCCTCCTTCTGCAATGAATAGAAGTTTGTGGAACTTCTACAACTACACATCACAACTACACTTCAGCATTATTTGCCAGAATTTTATCAAAGATGGATCCATCTTTATCAAAGATGGATTAAAATTAACTGTGGCTGGCATACTTCTTTGGTAATAGGAAGAAGCAATGATCTTTTGAAGTATGATAATTCACTTTTTCCTTTGGATATTTTCATTTAGTTTCACTTAGCAGCCAAAACCAAACAGATTACGAACTTACAGAGAAATAAGCGTGAAGGATTATAACTGACTGCTGGGACAAAATACAAAAGATTCACCAGAATGGAAGAGACCGACTATGCTTGTTCTGACCATTTCCTAAATCGTAACCCATTGCTGGACATCACAGCCTTGGGGTTTTCCATTGAAGGCCATAAATTATCATAAATTATCATTTATTTCCTGGATGAAACAATTTTGCTCTGCTAGAAAATGCAGCTGGAGGCATGTCAACGCTAGAGGGGGGCAGAGCATCACGCCAGATGAATCCACACCGCTTGCCCTTCTAAGGAGCGACAACTGGAAAAATCACTGGCCAGTGGAATAATTTGGGATTCAGACCTACTGAACTATTATACTGTAAGTGACTGCAACGTAGGAATCTTATTAGAAGAGATAACAAGCAAGCTAGCTCATTGCATTCATATATGTCACTATATTCCATTAGGACTTCAGAATTTCAGGATTTTATCTAACTAGCTGACTAACATTTACATGGGGATATAATAATATTTTTTTTTTCAGATCATTTTAAGTTCAGTACTTCTCAAGAGACATCCAAGGCAGCAAAAGTCTTAAAAATACATCCCACCAACAACTTAGAATGTCGCAAGATGACAGAGATGCTACTCAAGAAGACAGCGCACGTTACATCAATACATTCTTGAGATGCCTTTGGGCAAAAGATCATTTTTTAATTCCCATTTCAGCGCCTGACACAAGTCTTTGTTACCCAGGATACAACTCCAACTTCACACCAGAAACTATGAAGTAACAACATAGAGAAAATTAGTAAAAAAGAGTAAGAGTAAAGCCTGTGGTACCCATTAAGCACAGATTTTTCATTGCATGGGACCAGCTCAATACGTGTAAACTGCCAACCTACCTCCTTTCCGCAGCAGATAGATGGGCACCACGTAAAGCATCACATGCTGGATGTAATAAATCTCCATTTCAAATGGAAGCTGTGGAATAAGGAAAATATTTGTAAGTGGTTTTCATCACTAACAAGGAACCATTCTCCTTACAACCCCTGACAATCCCTTCAGTTCTGTTATTTTATCACCAATGTAATTAACAAAGAGATGACATTAACGGTCAGCGCTCTGGAAGTGCAGCTAACTGTACCCATTCCATTCCCCTTGCCACAAACACAATGCAGCACTTCCAGCAGAAAATTCTCAAAATTAGCCAGAAGCACAAAGAAGGAATAACATCAGATTGCGCTTTTCCCTGTCTTAGTTAGCATAAATTACCAATAACAATGCAAAACCCTAAAGTAATCAAACCAGAAACTACACACAGCCCATATGACAGCAGCCTATTTAGAAAGAAAGGATAATTGCTATCTTATGAATGACAGAACTCTATAAATGAGGTATTTTATATATAAACGTATATAAATAAAAGTAAGTACTGTGGAAGTCTATGCAAAAATCAACAAAACTGATTTATAGCAACAGCATGCATGTGTGAAACTGCTAAGCTTCAGCAAATATAAAATGAAATCTAAAATAACCAATATTTTATTGGTTTTTAAGAGAAGCTGCAGAAAGATGTATGTAAACAAGTTACCAGTTAGTAGTAAATCAGGTATTTCTCACCTGCTGACAACTTTTGGGAAATTACAATTAGTCATTGGTGTGGCTAGTTGAATTCATGTTACCTCTTACAGGAGAAATCAGATAGACCGTGCTAAAATAGTACTGTGCTAAAAATAACTTGAACCACAACTCCGAGTTTAATTTGAGCCCCTTAATCCAGGCCCAACTAATTCTAGCTCTTGTCAGTTACAAAAGGTGATGCACTGTATTTGGAAGTTATTCCCAGCTGTAAATGCCTTTGCCTATATCTGTTTGTTAAACTAAAGCAACACTTTTAAAATGAAACAGTAATAGGAAAGATTCAAATTCAAAATTCAACTTCTTGCTGCAGCTCACTTTCAAAGCTGAAAAGAGATACTTGTCCATTATTTTTCAGAAGTGAAAACTAGACAATTCCACCACACAAGGATGAAATCTCACAGGAAAAATGCAAAGCCATTAGCTCTGGTTCAAACACAGACTCATTCTATAATTCTACAGGCTGATGGGAATTCAGATGCAAGTCCTACCATTGTGGCTTGTCTGTCTGGAAGGAAAAAAAAAAAAAAAAAAAAAAAAAAAAAAAAAAAGTCTTCCTTCTCTATCAGTGTTCTGAGACACTAAAGTCATAGTGTTGAAACACAAGCATTACAAAAATTTCTACATCAACAGAAGCAACGAGAGGTTGAAACAGAGTTTGGTTGTCTTCTTAAATAACAGACAGCTAGAAATTAATATAGTGATGTTTTAAATTCAACACCAATTCTTATATCCTATTTTGAACACAAAAGATGCTAAAAACCACTCTGCCAGTCCCGGCATCCCCCAGCTGAACACCAGCAGTGTCCTCACTGCAACCTCCAAGATGTTCAGCCAACTCTTGGGAGACTAAGCTAAAAAAATCTTCCATACATTTTTGTTGAGTTATTTTCTTCCAAATATTCTGTGTTAAAACATAAAACCAAGCAAGATAACAGAACGCAAAAGCAAAAACTTCACAGAAGTGAGGTTTCCTGGATCTGAACTGTTTCTGCTGCCCCTTATTGAAAGACACAGAGCGCAAATGGATGGAATCAAAATTATTTGGAAAGAGGCTAAAGCAGTTTTCCCAACTGGAGAAAAAGCTGTACCTCTCCCAGCTGGAGCAGGCACACTTCAGAAACAATAGCTCCTGACATAACCAGCACAACGTGAGGCACTCACTCCTGCCAAGGAGCGTTCTCTATTTAGTGTCTGTGGTTTCAGAAGGGCTTCTGCGCCCGCTGAGTTGTGAGGGCCAGTTACACAAACACCATGCTCAGGACACTTCTGAGAACACAGTAACAGTTGTTTTGCTGCAGTAGTGTTGACAATATTTTTTTTGTGTACAACAAAACATCCTTTTTTCCCAATAAAAGGTTGCTTGTTCCGAAGCCTGGCTAATTATGCGAGTGCATTTCCTGGTGTGGAGCTGCAAAAGCAGAACTTCTGTACAACCAAGCACTCAAGTTGTACAGCCAGGCTACAACAAACAGAAAAAGAACAAACAGAAAAGATTAACTACACAGTTGTACTGAGCAATTAACACACCTAGGTCTAAAGGTCTTGTCTATAAACTGTTTCCTCAATGAAACACCCACTCACAGATAGCAGACAGGTGCCTTTTATACACAAAAAGAAACTGCAAGCGAAGTCAGGGCAGAAGGGATCACCCATCCATCCAGGATTTAAAGAACCTCTCTGTGAAAACAAGTAACAACACAAAAAGACAAATTACCTGTTTCTTCTATTTACTTATATTCTAGGCTCCCTTGACAGCACAAATTAATAAAGAGGGCAGGCTACTCTGTTACTCAAGCTAACAGAATCATAGAATGGTTTGGGTTGGAAGGGACCATTAAAGCCCATCCAGTCCAACCCCCTGCCAGGAGCAGGGACATCTCCAACCAGATCAGGTTGCTCAGAGCCCCGTCCAACCTGGCCTTGAACGTTTCCAGGGATGGGGCATCCACCTCCTCTCTGGGCAACCTGTGTCAGTGCTTCACCACCCTCAGTGTAAAAAAAATTTCCTTGTCCAGTCTGAATCTACTTCCCTCTATTTTAAAACCATTCCCCCTTGTCCTATCGCTACATGCCCTTGTCAAATGTCCCTCTCCAGCTCTTTTGTAGGCCCCCTTCAGGTACTGGAAGGACACTCTGAGGTCTCCCTCGAGCCTCCTCTTCTCCAGGCTGAACAGCCCCAACTCTCTCAGCCCGGCCTCACAGGAAAGGTGCTCCAGCCCTCTGATCATCTTCCTACGCTGGGGGCTCCAGAGCTGGACACAGTACCCAGTCAGTTTTCCTCCTTTGAAAATTTTTGCTTGTGGCAAAGCAAATCCACTTCATCCATTCATAGGGCTTAACACCGGTATAAAATCATATAGATTTCCAAACACACAAAACTCATACTGACGTACACAATTCCTCTACAGTAAGAGATCAAAATGTGCTAACAAAGTACTCTGGAAATAAATATTCAGACTATTCACTTCCTACGTTCTGTAATGAAGTTTTTGTTCAAAAATAAATGATGTTTTATTCCTCCAGAAGAGTTTGGCTCAAAGTGGCCACACGGGCTGCAGGCCCCCCCATCAGCCCGGTGTGATGCAGATTCCCAAGTGCCACGTTCTCTGGACACACGCTAAAGAGCCCCTGGAAAGTACCAAGAACAGTGAGTGGGCAGCAGACCTCCACCCCAGGGACAGGTAAGTCATGTACAGTTGAACTCCTCCAGCTAAAACTCCCAGTAGCTGCTTGCATTGCTTGTGAGACTGTGGAGAGGAGAAACTATCAGAAAGGATTAGAGCTCACCCTTGCACCTCTGAGCGCAGAGTCACAGCCATCAACAGCAGTCCCCTGAGCACGTACTCCGTGTCCTAACTTAAACCAGCTGCTGCCCTCAGGAAACAACTAGGTCTTTCCATCGACTGCACTGAGCTTTAGGAAAATCTCAAAACGGCAGCAGAGGTGAGCCCCAAAGTCAGATATTCAGACGAGAGTCTCCTCCAAAAGAGTACGGCACACAATACTAGTCTAGACCCACTGAGACACAGCAGCTGGTTTTCAGTGGGCTAGGAGGTTACCACTCTGTTCTTTCCTGAAAGTAGCGCTCCTCCCTCTGTTAATTATTTATACCTTGGCCTTTCATTTGCAACACCAGCTCAAGCACTGTACTGTGCAAGAGCTCTCCCTCCATCACCCTCTCCAAAGACTGCAGAGTACAGCAGAAAAAGGAACAGAAGGAATTCAGCTCCCAGATTCTGGTCTTTTCTGTAGCACACCTAGCACGCAGCCGCGTACTCATCAACTGTCATTCTGTACCAGCCACCTTCTCAGACGTAATCAGTAACTCAGATTCATAACCTATAATCAGTAACTAGTTTCCTAGACATAATCAGTTTAACATAAACCAGAAACACAGGCTCTCCTTTTTACCAGCAAAGCAGACCACAGAACAGATGAAACAACAGAGGAACCTCTACAAAGCTATACAACACAAAAATCATGGGGCAAGCAGCTAGGCCCATGTAACATACTGGTTGCTTCTCAGCATATTTAGGACTGGGATAGCAAATTACTTATTTGGCAGAGAAGAAACAGCTGCCAGAGAAGCTTAGAAGAACAGTCTAAAAACAGACATGAAGACTTAAAAGAAAACAACCCAAAACCAAAGGCAAGCACAAGTGGCATTTGGAAAATAAACTATTTCCAGTCTTACCAGGACTCCTTTCTCCAGCATACATCCAACCCGGCTACCAAGAAGCTGGTGTATGCTCAAGTTATTGTTACACTACTCAGGCAGTTCTACATCTGGCAGCTTATACATCTGGCATAGATCAGACAAAAGACACTCCCATGTATTTTAATACTGGGAAAAGTAAACTGAGAAAAAAAACAAACCGTTAATATTGGCATTAACGTCAACAGCAAAGTCACTTGAAATAAAGGATAAGCAGGGCTGCCAGCCACCAAAAGCAGTGTTGGTATGCATGAGCTATAGAATAACTCAGCAGAATTTATGAAAGAGTGTTTGGAGTGATGGCATTTGTCTTCCCAAGTAACCATTACGTTAAAGAGCCCCGTGATGGAGCCCAGCTTCCCCAGAGGATGATGCTCACTGAGAAAATCAGGAAAAGGCACTGTTGAGTGCACTGCTGATCTCAACTGAATGCATTTGTTTTGACTTTTATCACTGTTTTGAGGATGTGACTAGCATTGTATTTGGTGTTTATTGTGTCTCATGCAAAGGCCCCACTGTTCGCTGGTCACGCAATTTGATTATATAAACCAGGTCACATCCATGACGCAATGGACACAATCAGGCATTTGTAGAGTCAAGTCTTAAAACAGGAATTATACAAGGTAAATAATACCAATTTCAGACATAGTATTTTTCCAGTTCCTCTAGAGATAACACTAGGACTACTTATCACCACCAGCAGAAGGTCAATTTACTTCACCAAACACACACACCCATATCATTTTAACGCACGCAGCGCAGGTAACTGCTAAAAGACGCAGAAACCTTGGCTTTAGCACCTACCAGCAACCAAAGCACAGCCCCTCAACGTGCAACCGTTCTGTTCTTTTCCCTCGTGCCAGTTAGAGAAAGCCATTTTAGATACGGCACAATGTGCTACCATAACCTGTTCCCTTTTGTTGTGTAGGCACTGGCATTTCAGGCAAACTATTGAGTAGAGTGAATTATTGCCTTAACAGCCAACAGAAACGCAGTGGGCCATGACCAGCGGCCCTACGGAGCGTACTGTAAGTACCGCTCAGTGTACGATTCTGTTCCTAAAACAGATTTAGAACGCGTACCTCTCAAGCCAAATAGTTCTAATAATAGAATATAGCAGCTTCTGGAAACATTAAAACTGCACCATCTCAGCTGTGTGAGCAGAGGCCGCATGTCAAACACCTCTGGGACACGTCCTGTTTTTTACTTTATCTATATCAACATTTTCAGGGCATCAGCTTGCAAAAATCCTCACTTTTAATCCAGTGGAAAGTGTTTCTTTTGAAATTTGATTAATGCAATATGAAAGTTCAAACAAAAATAGTTCATCTCCAAACACTTGGAGTCTTTGTGGCAGTTAAATGAATTTACTAGCACAGCTAGGCTATCAGGACCTACGCTGTATCCAGTATAATACAAATACAGAGTAAAAATAAATCTTTCTACTCCTGTATATCCTCTTATACCTTCCTAGGCTATTAATCAATAGTTGGGTTACTGCCCAATTTTTCATGCTCTTTGTGCCACACACTATACATTACAACTGTTTACAGATGTAACTAAGCATACACAATTTTTGTATGAAACACGTACACACTAAAATATATGTCTTAAAATATCATAAAACCGAAATTTAAAAGTTGAGGCATAGAGACACAACAATTCTTAACGGACTCAAAACTTTTTTACTCAGATAACTACAAACCAGAGCAGACAGCAAGGACAAAATTATTGCAATTTTTTTAACTTCCTACTAAGTTTTACGAGACATTTATTGTTTTCAGGACAATGTCAGTGTAAACAACTACAACGACAGTTGCCAAGCAGAATGTGTGTCTACCACAAGAGAATTTAGGTCAAAGTAGCAGTGCTATAAAACATCACCCACATTATCTTGTGCCAGAAGAAACACTGGCAAGAGAACAGCCTACCAAGCAGCTGGTAAGCCAAAAATATCCTAAGTTGTATTTATTCCAAAAATATTTGCTCTTGGACATTATCCTTTGGCTCCTCTATCTCTAATTAAGGAGGGAATTTTATATAAATCATACTTTTTTTCCCGTTTAATCACCACTGCCCTAATATGAATGAGATCTTCTAATGGCACAGAAAATACAAGCTAATGATTTATTAAATATTTCAACATTTTATCCTTAAAATGTTACCCAGAAAAATAATTTTGTTTTGCTGAAGTTTTATATTTACTTAAAAACTAGATAGTTTGAAATACAGAATAAAAAGAGTTCTCCTTATCAGGAAAAAACACTTGTTTTATTCATTTGATACCCCTTCAGCAGTATCAAATTGTATTAAAACATCATTAAAACATTATTAAAACAAAAATGCTCATAAGCTGTTACAGTATAGAAAAGCATATATGTATTTACCAGGTCAGGAAGGGCAACATCTGGAAAGAACTCTAGAGTTGTTATACTACTAAACCCACTGAAATCAGAAAAATAGGCTCTAACTTTCTGAGTAGGTATGTTATGCTTTATGGAAAATTATTTTTAACATGTAAAAGCCTACAGATGTATTATGCTCTCTCTAGTAACTAAACTGTGTCTCAATGCAAAATTTTATAGTCTTAAAGAGGGGGGAAAAATAAACTGTTTACAAGCCGACAATAAAACTCTCAGTTTTCAGGTCTCCTAGCTACCAGTGTGGCCAATCACCACAGCATATCCCTCAGGAAGTTCCGTACAGATATAGATTTTTATACTTCACCTTATTGCAACAGTCAAGATTTGCAAACAGCCAGCCACTAACAAGATTTGTAACGGACTCTGAAGTCCACAACAATTTTGTTAATAAAATCATCAGTTCACATGCTATATGGATAGAGATACGAGAACTTTATCCAGACACCGTAAACATGTAAGCAGATAAAGTTAAGTGAACTCTGTCTTAAAAGAGACATTTAAATAACTGCCACCACAGATTTTTGCAAGTAAGTAAAATGACAAAAGATGAACAAGCATGTAGGCACATATGTATGTACACATACACACACCCTACACATGCATGTAAAACAGCTCTTTAAAATAATCCTTAGAAATGTTTCCTGTGGATAACTTTTCTTACCCTTAACTCTCAATGAGTTTAAGAATCTTACTACGGACACCAACAGGCTAATTTCGTCCAGGAGACAGGAGTTCGTAGCAGATTTTAAAACTTGGATGAAAAAAAAAAAGAAACCTGCTGTGCCTAATCTTAGGAGAGAATAACATTTGGCACTTTCCATACCTGAGGAATCTGACACTTACATATAGTCTGAAAAATCTGAAACTGAATTTTGGCCACAGGCCGCAATGCTCGCCTATCAAAGCCTATGTCAAAGCCGTTAAGTTTTCCCTCCATTTAAAGGCTAGGAATTAACAACGTAGTTTTGGCTACACTTAGAATACAGCAGTGTTAGCTTTCCACACTGATTTATAAACACAAAAAAAAACCCCCCAAGATGGGTATTTTGGCTCTAGTGTAGTGACCTCTACCAGGAATCTACAGCATGCTAAAATGAACTTCAAAAGGCGAAGCAAAGCAAAGGTCTTACATCTTTCCAAATGAAATCTTTTAGAAATAAATAAAAGAGGAGGAGGAAAAAGGACAGTACACTCACCAGGCGTGTATTAACAACAGGAAACAGCAATGCCAAGAGGGCCCCATTCAGCATGTGCATCTGCAACCTTAGAAAAGAGATGTGGTGTTATTTTCACAGATAGTAATAAAATACAATGTTTTCACATAGTTTAAGTGGTATCTCTTCAGTAAAAGGTAGCAAGAGATTTTAGAAAATTATTTTGGATTAAATTTGCATAAAGCCAGTGTTAAATGCAATAACCAGGACAAAAATATCTCTTTAAAGACACACCTAAATAATTTCCTAAAGTAGGACTGCTTTCTGTAATAAGCTTTGGATTCCTAGAAAGCCTGGACTGCCTGTTTGTGTTAATCCTGTTAATGATGCAAGCAGCTAAATAGTTGGAATTTTGCTGTTCATTTGTCTTTCAGAGCTTAAAATATCCTGTTTGAGAAAGGTTTTTACTCCTGTCTAACTCTATAAATGTACAGCTTCAAAGTAAACCTTCAGGAATTTGGAAGAAGTCCCTTAAATAAAAGAAGCACAGCAGGTTTCTTTTTTTCCATCCTAGTCTTCAAATCTGCTATAAGTAAAGAGTAAATCAGGAAAGTATTATAATATTGTATTTTGTACAGCTTCCAGCCACCTTTTTCTGAACCACCATTGCATCACAAGAACACAAAATAATATCAGCACTCTTTTTGGTCTAATTTACATAAGACACAAAGTAAAAAATAAACTGTCTGCACCCACTGCCTGTCATAAACTGTTAGGAAAAAAGTAACTTGAAGGTTAAAAGGTATTACAATTTCGAAACAGTTTTTCAAATGTAATTTATATGCTATCAGGGCGTTAGGAAACAGAAAAGGTCATTCTGAAAAGCAACAAATATCATGGTCTCCGCTCTGCAACCAGTCTTTTGTAAATGCATAATAAATCCAGCATTTCCTGGACACCAGACACACTTCTGACACTCCGAGATGGAGATGCTAACATCGTATCTCTGTGTTCAGCCTAATCCCAGCCCAAATCAGGAACAGCAAGAGAAAGTTGCAGACAGACAGTGGCAGTTCCAAAATAATTCACCAGGCATGCCCCCAGCAGAATTTTTCTGGCCACTGCCTAGCCTAAGACAAGAGAGAGCTGAGTTAACCATCACAGTGGCAACCACAGCCATTCCTGAGTACCACCCTGCCCGGGAAGTCCCGCGTCCCTCTCCACACACAACCGGTGTCACCCCTCGGCCGCTTCCTGCGCTCTACCGCAGTCAGCCCTTAGAGCTTCCTGCACGTTAGACACTCCTGTGGTTCCTAAAGCCAGCAAAAACACACAATATTTTAGCAAAGATTGCATAGGTCTGAAAAATGCCCATCAGCAAGAATTTGCTTTCACTGTTTAACTTGTATCTAGAGTTTTAAAGCTAGACCCAAACCGTAGCCATGGCCTTCAATGAAGCCCAATTACTAGTTATTAGTGAGGATAATGAAGAGGTACAATGCACACGCATAGATTACACAAGCCCATACGTTGGTCTGTGGAAAGACGCCTGCATCCTTCTCTCTTACTGAGCTCATTCATGTTGCTAAGCAAGGCCAAAGCCACCAGTACCAAAGAAACAAGGGGGTGTGGCTCAACACCCACAATTTAAGCCCTGACCTTTTCCAAGGTGTCATTTTTTCAGTCCAAACAATATGCCTTTCCAACTGGATATATATCTTAATATTTTATGACTTCAGCTGTAATTAACTTCTAAAACACATTATGCAAGTAGACAGAAATATAGAAAGGAAGAGACATTACCTGAAGAGAATCATCGCAATTCGACATGGAGGACAGGCAAGAAGAAAAATCTGAAATGTTAGAAACAAATTTATATTAATGACATGATCTCTTTTAGACCCCATTTTCTATATCTTTCTTCCCAGTTCTGTATGTCACAAATCATTTCTAACCAGAAGAACTGTTTTACAGCTGAGCTAGAAAAGACTAAAAATCTTGGACAAATTAGAATGTCCCACATCACCGATATATAAAAGGATTTGAGTGGTATGAGCAGCATCTAGGGTTTGGCTTCCATCAGTGCCTAAGAAACAAGTCAAATTCTAGCCTATTTGAAGTTGTCATTATAAAAGGGCTCTCATAAAGCAAATTACTGTATTACCAATCATTTTGCTACAGCAGCTCCCTTATAATGACAATATTTCCCTTCATTTTAGCGGTGCAGGACCCAGCTCTTGAAGATCTGATGCGAGATGGCCATGTATAAAAGCCTCTTACTACTTCCCAAAATAAGGCTACCACAGTACCTGCTCTAGTAATCATCTTTAAACGTGTCCATTGCCATGCTCAGTAAAATATTTTGGAAGTACTGTAAAAATTTCATAAATTATTAGCTAAGTAACTGAATACAACCAGAGCAGCATGTTTGTTTTTCTTTACAGTCCATACTCCTACCATAAATAGGACCCAATTTAAATACTGATGTAATCAATTCTTGTTCATTTGCAACAATGACCCATTTAAATTTAGAGGATAACCATCACCTTTTGATACTGTTGTCCAAAATCTCTCAGAACAACTTAGAATACTTTGTATCATCAAGTCTTACGCTAGCTATGAAGAGATTACTACATAAGTGTTCAGTGATAAAAATCCTATTTTTTAAGTTGTCCACTACTGCAAAGACGAGACTTTAGCCTACTGCCTGATAAAAAGTCTTTCAGAAATAAAAGGATGATGCTTTTTACTGCTGTTGCTAAAATAAATTCACAATAGATGATGTCACTGCCAACCTACAAAACAAGTTACCATTAGATCACTTCAAGTGAGAACATTTGGAGAATACATCTGTTCTGTGGACCACTCAGATTAGACAATTCACCAAATATGTTTCTTTTGAAATGTTGTGGTGCTGGGAAGAGGCCTCTGATGTACATTCAAATAAACTACTACCAGACCATGTACTTTCCCTTCTTTGGAGACCATAAATATCTTCCACAAATCTCTTATAACGCAGCTCGGTGTCGTCAGCGAACTTGCTGAGGGTGCACTCTATCCCACTGTCCATGTTGCCGACACGGACCCCTGAGGGACGCCACTCGTGACCGGTCTCCACTTAGACATGGAGCCGTTGACCACCACTCCAAGAAGGAAATAGAGCAAAGTCTATCAGGATCCACACCACAGATAAGGGAGATCAATAGATGGTTTCTTTCCCTGCTACATCAGCCCTTGCTGCTCGTATAAAAAGCGTCAAGAGGTAAAAGGCAGTCTTTACTATTCCCACGGTACTGTGTGAGAGGAGGCATTCCGCAGGGCTTCAACAGCACTTACAACTCTCCATTTGCCAACTAAATAAAAAAAAAATAATACTTTCAGACTATGCATTCCCTGCCGTTAGGTTTCCTGTTCTGTGAACTAGGCAGCAATAGGCAGAGATCACAAAGTATTACACTGGCCCTCCGCAAATCCCTGCTAAGTTTGCCCGCTTTTTAATCACCAAAAGAAAGCACAGCCAAGGGAAACGTCACTGTTAAAAAGAAACTGGGTAGTTAGGAAAACACTTTTTTTTTTTATATACTCAGTTCTAGAAGTCAGAATTTACTAAAGAAATCACTCCTTTACATTTCAGTAGCCTCTCTAGATATAAATCAAACTTACATGCATGGGAAAAAGGCTAAATATCAGCCAAAGTAAGCTGGTATTTCACAGTAAGTTAGGGGTTTTTATTTATTATATCTGCTTTCCTAGTGCCAAAATATGACAGGAGTATGTACCCAAATTTCAGAAGTATGGAAAAAAAAAAAAATCAATACTGAAACAAACACCCCCAAATCCACAAAAGACTGCAATATCACGAAAACAAAAAGAACTATGTTAACTCTAATCTGACCTCCCTTTAATACAATCCAATTTCCTAATCTCCGTGTACTGTGTTAACCCCAACAGTATTTTCACTTCTTGCACTTCAAGCATTACATCTGCTGCAATTATCACATTAATTTGGAGATATTACAAGTTTCAAGTTCATAGGGAAATAATTTTATTCAAGCAACCTCAAAATTAAAAAAAAAAATCTCAAGGGCTATTCTCAAAAAATAGGCACTGTCTTTTGTTCGAGAAGGATGAGACTGAAGGGTACAACAGCAATCCTGTCTGAAGTAAAATACCTCTTCAAATATCTAAGCCTGGATACCATTCTATTCATTTAATGTTATTGCCTCACTCCTTGAGCACTCTAAATATCGAGAGCTCACTGATTTTTTTTTTTAATTTTTTGCTTCCAAAACATTCTAAACCTCTACAAAATATGACACCTAAGAGCTCCCTTCAGAAGTATTTTACTGACGCTGTTTTTCAGTTGGTACACTCAGGCAGAGAGCGCAGTCACAACTTGTCAGGAAAGGCTTTTCTCCTACCAGTCTTAGTCCTGCTGAGACACAAACACGCAAAACAAAGATCATCTTGTTTGATCAGCAACAAACTAAAAAGACAGAACACAGAAGACGACAATTCAAAGGTAGCTGGGGGGAGAAAAGAACACGTCACACAACTCTAACCGTTCCAGATTAAACGGCACGCGAACTGGCACGCACGGTATCAATGGGAACACTTACAGATGTTGGAGCAGGGTTGTTTCTGGCAGAAGACAGCTAAGCATGCTGCAAGTAAAACCACACGTGCAGCACAGATTTCATTTACCTCTCAAAACAGCAGCTTGTCTGTCCCTGAGCCACCTGTTTGATTTAGTATCGTGTTGCAGCAGACTGGAAACATCTTTCTTTTCAAATATTCCAGTCCTGACTGGAATTGATTGCTCCACTACACTATCTCAAAATGAAAACTTAAAGAGGTCAATATTTATTTGCAATATTTAGAGCAATGTGAAAAATTCATGGACATTTTTTTCATCCAAAACTAGAAAGAATTTTTTTTAAAAGCAAAGGGAAAAAAAAACCCCAAACAAACAACAAAAAACAGAGAGGGAGAGACAGGCTTTGGTTAACCTGCACTGAATAAAGTCTCACCCTTTCTTAGTTGTATCAAAGCACCCTCCAAAGCAGAAAAGATTAAAAGGTTATGTTTAAAAGGCTAAGGCAGAGTGGTAAGGTGAAGTGTACTTTACTGTACATGTGAAAACAATCCATTTTTTTCCACAATGGCAAAAGATAAGGCAGCTGGATAATTTAAAAGATGTAGAAGACTTTGTTAATTATCTCTAAAATTAACTTTTAAAGTAAGTTCAAAACAATCACCCTATCATTTATCAGAAAGTAATGGTTTAGCAACTCTGTCATACAGATTTGATTCAGCATCTACACATATATTAGATGTCGACTGGTTTTGCATAAACTATCAATTCAGCACAGAACGGCTGTACCACTTCACAGCCAGCAGTCTGCCTTCTAAAAGGTAACTTAAAAAAAAAAAAAAAACAAAAAACAAACTCAAACAAATCATAACTGTGGTTTGACAAGTTCAGACTGCCAAATCTGAAAAGAGAACAGAGATCAAAAGATGTTACACTCGCATTGCTAACTAGCAGCCATTTGAATGTATTTAATATTTTAGCATAAAAGTCACAGCTTCCTTACTGCAGCTGTCAGACAGGTTCAGGGATTAATTAATGTGTCCTGTGGAATTGTTAATACAGCGTTAAGAATACTCATGATTCAAAGCAACGCTGCTGGCAGAGCATGAAGTAATAGTACAGTAAAAGTAGTTTGTGTTATGCAAACCAGGCTCTGGGAATGTAAGCAGCTGCCTGACCTTCCTTCCAACCCCCCAGTTTCCCAGTTCTACCCGGGGATGAAAGAAGTGCAGCAAGTTGAATAACTTCCACCCTCTACAGCCAATGTCTTGTGAATTATTCATGTTCATTGGGGCACTCGAGATGAGGCTCCCCTTTCACGGCCTGGGTGTGTTTACTTTACTGTACTCATATTTTTACAGTCTTAGGTGAAAGATTTCTAGACTCCTCATATTTTAGAATTAATTATTAACCCAAGACTCAGGTCCTCCTATGTGTGCAGTAGCATTAGTTATCATATCTTGGGAATTAGTATTTCAGAGAAAAAGTGTCACTGAGGTTGTTTTTCTTCCTTTTTCTCTAATCGCTATCTGCACAGGCCCTTCACTGGTAGTGGGCAGCTATCTTCTAATAGCTTTATTATTACAGTTAATTTTTGCCACAGAAACAGAAACAGTGACACAATCCATAAAAAGCTAAGGCATATAACATCATATTCCTGATAATTTAATTTGGCATTTCAGTAAACATCAAACTATTACAATATAAATTAAATTCATTTGACACTAATTACTTGGCAATCTGAATAAATGGAAACACCCTCACCACATCTCTCTAAAGCCCTGAGGAAGTGTCACGCGAAACACGAGTCCCACTACACTCCTCCCACGTTTCAAATGCCTGGTACAGAACTTGTTCAACGCAGCTCAAATTGCTACGGTGAAAGCGGTCGGTGCACAACCACGACAGTAAAACCATCTGTGACCAGGAGCGTAACCATTCACAGCAGCGCCAGGGACACAGCAAAGGGTTTGTAGAACGGGAATCATTGGATGAAAATCATCCCAATCCTTGGAATGTATAAGGTGGCCAATATGGTTACTGATGCTATTTGATTTAGTCTGCCACTCCACTGAGGTTCATAAAGGCCTCGGGCTATTCCTGAAACATCGGTTTACGCTGCTAGCAAACACCCTGCATGGAATGATGTGGGAAACTGATAAATAGGTTAAATAATCCATCCTAAAAATATATTACAGCTAACACTGATACAACACTGGATAGTACACTGAAACAATTATTAATAGCTCCATTCTCAAAAAAAAAACCAAAAACCCAAACAAACAAAAGCCAGAAGAGGAAAAAACAAACAAAAAAGGCCTGTCTCTCCACAACACATTGCTCAAACTACATGTTACACATTGATCGATATTTGCTATAAATCCACAATGATCTCATCAAAACAAACCAATATCTGATTACCTAATTACTCATCTAATGGCTTTTAGATAATAACCCTTAGTGTAAATGTTTGAGGTAAAAGAAAGTTAAGCTGCTTCATCTTATAATTTCCAATCACACAGTTCATATTCCTTTTTAGAGCTGTAGAGAGTCAGATTTTTTTTGTCAATTACCCACTTTATTTTTTTTTTTTTTTTTTTTATTCTATCTATTCTTAGGAGAAAAGGAGAGAATTACTGAAGTATGCGTTCTGTCCTCAAGCACAGCCGGTATTTCCAAATTCCAGCAACTTCAAAGCAAACGATTAACTTAGAGTTTTAAACTCCAGTTCCTCAACTGGAACATTCACTGGCACATGACGTGTGACCGTGATCCCTCGCACCTCGACTAAAGCTTTCAGCCCAAGATAACGCACGTACCGGCCAAATCTCATCTAAATTAAAGTGGCTGAACTGTAATCTCTTCAAACAAAGAAAACAGCAATTCACAGCCTCAAGACACATTTGCTCTCACTTTTATACTATGTTAAAAATTACTGTTATTTCTGAAAAAGAATCCTTGCTTTGCCTCATAGTAATACTTCTCAACGGCTCTACTATATGCTGGGATTTGCTAAAAATAAGCACGGTGGTGAAACAAACTGTGTTAAAATTGTCACAGAAAAGCTTTTCCTCAGCTCAACAAATAACTATGACATTAATTACAGTATCAGTTAGAGCCTCTCAACTTCAGTTGACAGTGTTTTTTAAACACAACAAAATCATTCATTAAAAATAAATTGTAACAATTAAGAAAAAATCGACAGTTATCAGAACCAAGGGCAGATGAACTACACAAGCCAGCCATGGTTTGTCGGAAAACCAAACTAATGGTTCTGGAGCATCCCGGACGTCGTATGAAGGAGCTGATGATCTGCCTCATGACCTGTCACTTCGTATCTACCCCCCAGAGCTGCTACCATCCTCCTAGCAGGAAAATGCACTCTTTTGCAGGAAATAAGGCTTGCCACCAGGAAACACTGCTGCTTTCAGTGCTCTGTTTGTTCTTCACCTGCCCCTTTTCACCACACACCATGGCGAAGTTCCTCTCCAGCAATCAGCCTGAGGAGGATTTTGGAACGCAGAAGGTACACACAAAAATGATATAAATACGGGAAATACGCATAAATACAAAAAGGGAGATTTCAAAGCTCACGTTTAGAGACCTACGTTTTGAAAAATTTATATATATTCATAGGAAATTTTGTCTTTGCAGCTCTACATCTTGCCCAACAATCTTAATACATTAAGCGGTGAAAGAAACTATTGAAAAGTATCTTTGATTTAGAATATTCCTACCCTTTAAAAACTGAATAACTCATTAAAATTTTACTTGCAGGCTGTTGCTCATGTAACCCTATACCATCATTCACTGTCATTTCTATAAAAATTCACTGAATTTCTGTCATCAAAGGTTCTTCATACTCACTCCCAAACAACGGGAGAAGAATATCCCTTTAATTTTATTCCCAAATGATGCAGAATTCAGTCAAGCTATGTTTATTATGTAAGTTCCAAAACCAGCCCATTGTTTCCAAAAACACAGTAGCCTCTTTTGCAGAGGACAGAAAGGATCCAGGTCTCTGAAGAAGCTAAAACTGGAAATAATGAACACAGAGTTTAGTATTCACTGAACTGCAGATGCACTTAGTGCTGGTTTTAGTTATGCAAACATCAGATTGAGATCACTGCATGAAACTGGACTCCCCTATACTTCTTTCCCTTGCCTTTTTGTCACCTATCACCTCCCCTTCCGTGAATCCTCCCTCTTACACTGCCAAACCAGAAATGTAAAATGTTGTAAAAAGAGAGTGGGGTTTTTTGTTTGTTTGGTTTGGGGTTTTTTTTTGTGTGTGTGGTTTTGTTTTTTTTTAATAGAGGTATTAAAATAATTTTCAATAAGACATTCTTTATGTAAAGAAATAGCTTAGTATGAATTCCTTCACAGATCCCCACTGCACTGCTCCACACACTAACTACATATTGTATTGTGCAAAAACACTCCCATCCTCAGCCCCAGCCAGCTGTGAAAGTTTCCATTTCACCTTTGGTTTAAAATATATATAAATTTTTTTTAAAATTGAAATATTTACCTCTCAATGATGCTGCACTTATGTTACTGGTGAAGAAACAATATTACCCTTCTTCCTCCAAAAGCTATGCAAGAAGCCAAAACCAAGGCTAGAGCTGGAAATGAGTAGGACTGTTTCTAGATAATTCAACCAGGTGGCAGGACAGCAACAAATTCTCTGAATCTGATTAACCACAAGAACTACTTAGGCAGTTAAATATGTTAATTTGATCAACACTTCATCCTTGCAATGACACACCTGGGCTAGGTCTTCCCACTTAGGAGAAAGATTTGATTTGAACACAGGTTGGCCTGATGGGCAGAAATTAGGCACCTGATCAGAACAGACTGATTTGTAGAACTCCGTATCCATTATATTATGCAGTTTTGTCTGCTCAAGTGTACCACAGATGTAATTCCCGTTTTATTTTGTGATTTAATTTCAGTCTTGGGTGTTCTAAACTTTTGCTATTATGCATAGAGAATCTGAAGGATAATTTCCAGTTGCAAACACTTGTGGCTCAGAGCCCAGAGCCTTTGCTGCTCTGAGGTGAAACAGTTTCAGCTGAAAAGGAAAACAGAAGAGAGACCTCTACAAACAGCTACTGTTGGCTTCCCTTTGAAGTGATCTTAATTGTTGCAGCATGTTTCATCTCTTCACCTCCTACTTTATTCATCTTAATGTTTAGGGGCAGCAGCAGGATTATGTACAAACCACTGTAAGAACAGAAGTGAAGGATAAATTATATTTTCATGTATTTCATCTTGCCAACCTGTTGCCCTCAGCAAATTTAGGCCAGAAAAATAATGCTTGCAAGACTCCAACTATTACGTATTACTCTTGTGCTGACAGAGGTCATCGACTATCCTTGTATCTAACCTGCGTTCTCTGCCGAAAGCTGTTGGCTTTGCAGCTATTCTCATTCTCTACATTAAGCTCAGGCCTATTTCTAATACATCTGTTTGAGGATTAAGAGGCATGACTTCTGAATTTTGCTGACATACCCATCTTCTCACTTTCAAAAAATGCTGGAACACCATTTCTAATGAATAATTAGCACAGGATTATAAGAAAAGCCTCACAATTGGTGAAAAAGAGATTGAGAACTGCCCGTGCCTGACTACAGAGGTTAAGTCTCTGTCTTCCAGGAGGAGAGCATTAATGAATGAGGTGAACAATACCACCTCTCCCATTTATGTATAAGCTTTTGCTGAATACTTATCATAACATCATATTATAACACCGTATCAAGACAACTAAACTTTCAATTCATAATGGTAACGTATCCTCACCTTCTTCCCAGAGAATTAAGAGGAAAAATTCCCAGTAAACATTGACTACTGCCAAGAAATGGAACGTGGCTATGTTATTTAAATTCTTTGTTTTAATTATTTCTACAGCTGTTGCATACCTTCTGCTTTCCCCTTCATTACCAGTACTGACCAACTGATTGCACAATTGTTACCACTTCGTAGGAAGGAAGTGTCCCATGGCGTAAAATACTGAGCTAAGATTGCATCACTGCATAGGAATTCACATAACCTAGTAATTAAGCTCTGGAATTGTACGTTAATTGCTGTAAAAGTCTTGAACATTGCTGTAAGAGCTTGTTCCCCCCCCCCCCCCTCCTTGAAATAATACCCATCTCCCTCAAGCCACTGGTACAATCAGAAAAGATGTTTCCATTCCTGTTAGGAAATGCTCTCCAGGAGCAAAACTTAACAGCTGACTTGATCTGATCTTCATCTGTTACTGATCTGAGACAGACGATGTTATCACGGCAGCTTTTATGAAAGCCTTTTTGACATTCTTCTGTTAATTCTTGACCTTAAATTTTGTAAGTTGTCTGGTGTTGAGAGTACAACAGTAGCAAAATTAAATTAAATAATAATAATTTTTTTTTATATCTCCCACATTCCTTACCAAGCTCAGCAAAACTGACAGTTCAGTACATGCACAGGACTACTGACAAATACAGCTTGCAAGCTTTAGATATCACAGTTCAGTAACTGTTTATGAATGTTTCCATGATTTTGGAAGCTATACAAATTGAACATTATCTCGCATCAGCAACCACGCCGTAAGTCATTAAAACACAGAATTTACCCACAGGTATTAAGCCGGATCTGTTTGTTCATCCCATGTGTGAGACATGGGTAACACTTGTTTCCTTACTATTCAGCTTCAAAAATTAGAAAGGCAACCCAAGGTGGTCTGTATAAAATGAAGAGCAATTTGTTTCTTCAACACCTTCACAAAATACTTCCACACCCCTAAGAGTCACTTTCTTGAAAAAGCTGCATGTAAATTATGTAGCCGCTTTAGCAACAGTGTTGTTTTCATTAAATTTGATGCAAATTTTAGCACTGCTGTCAGTGGAAACAGCACTTTTATTCTTGAAACAAGCATTAGGGGAAAAAAAGTGATGAGATAGCCTTATTTTTTTTTTGCATTTTCAACCAGAGATTTGGACATTAGTCATAGCTACAATTTTACCTTCTCATTTGACTTGCTTTTTTCATAGATTCTAATTCAGCTGATTAAAAGCTAAGTTTTAAAACGTTTATACCAATTCTTGGCATTTGTACTTTAGCTAGGCACTTCTGGTCCACAAAACGACTATGGGGAAGTTGTTGGCAAGCATAAACCCAAAGCAAACTTCCTGGTGACTGTACAGGAGCCTTACCTGCATCATGGTGACCACATGACAGGGATTCAGGAGGTAAATGACGGTCCTGGTGGCAAACTTGAAGCCCACCTCCAGCCCAAAGATGAGACACAGCACCACCAGCAGCACGTTCTTGCCCAAGCTCTCCTGCTTAGCCTGGGGCTGCTGCAGGAGATGACTGTCCAGCTCCCTGAAATGCAGCTGCCTGAGCTTCCACAGGGACAGGAGGATCTCCACGACACCCAGGCTGAGGAAGACCAAACTCTCCAGAAAGCGCTGCCGCCCGGAGAGAAAGGCCGCGCACTCCGGCCCTCCGTTACCGGCGAAGCTGGGGTCCACACCCCCGTACATCCAGTCCAGGAGGTTGTGGAGGCTGTAACGAGACATGGTGGGACGGTGCCTCTCCTCCTCCCCGTCGCTGTCCAGGAACAGGTAGGAGCAAGACGGAATCACACCCAAAATGCTGTCGGGCTGACGAAACATGAAATGCAGGGACGGCCCCCTCCGTAGCCCCCCTTCCTTCCCGAGCTTCGGGGGAAGCGAGCAGCTCAGCTCAGTTCGGGGCAAGGCTGATTTTCGGCTTTTCCTTCCGACGCCAGGACGAGAGCCGCAAGCAGCAGCCTGCCAGAAGGGAGGAGCCACAGATGAATGGAGCCTGCGAGCAGCGCCGAAAGCCCCTCGCCCCACCGCCCCTCCTCTCTCCCGCCCGCCAGCGTCGGTTCACCCCCGCTCTCCCCTCCCTGACCCGCCGCAGGGCTGCCCTTCCCCGCAGGACAGCGCTACGACCTGCCCCCTTCTCCGCCTCCCTTCCCTTCCCGCCGCGGGCCCGGTACCTCCGCCGGCGGGAGGGGGTCTCGGCCCCGGCTGGGAGGAGGCAGGGCCCAGCGCCCCCAGCCCCGGCGCGGGAAGGGAAGGGAAGGGAAGGGAGTACGCTGCGCCGAGGGGACGAGCACCGAGCGGGCGGGCCCGCTCCCTACCGCTCTCCCAGCCCCTTCCCACCGCCGTAACATCACCCCACCGACGTGCCTGACTCACACCGAAAAATGGACGAGCCCCTCGCATTGGCTGCGCCCGGCCGCCCGCTCCTCCCTCCGCCCCGGCTCCTCCCGCTTCCCGCCGCCTCCTCGATCGGCCGCCCTCGGCTTCCTCCCGCCTGTTGCCTCCGCTCCTCTTCCTCCTCCTCCTCCTCCTCGCAGCCGGCCTCCCGCAAGCCCGTCCCGGCGTCCCCAGCCGCCCGCCTCCCCTCGGTGCCTCCGGCAGAGAGGAAGTAAATGGCCAAAAATGGTTCTGCTCTCCATGCTGGGCAGGGAGGAAGTAAACGGCCAGGAATGGTTCTCCGCGGCCCGCGCTGCAATCGCAGTGCAGCGAGCCGACCCGATAACTCGACGAAGCGGATTTTCAGGTGCCACGGCAGCAGGTACCGGCTGGCCAAGAACTGGCAGCGGCCTGGGTCTCCGCTGCGCACCACGAAATGTCAGACTTGAGAGGCTGCAGCTCAGGCCCAGTCGGGACAGGAGGTGAGCAGTGTCCCTGGGTGATAGGTAGAGCACAGATGGTCTTTGTAAGCAATTTACTGACACTTGTGTAAAATTGAGCCTTGCTTGGTTCTTAAAGGCAACTGGTTTGTGGCTTTGTGAAGCAGTTGTATTGCAGATATGTAACTGTTCCTATGCAAAGGGCAAAGTCAAGCGGAGACTGAGGTAGAATAGTGGGTTAAGGGGACATCAGGGTAGCTCAAACCATGAACAAACCAACTCTGATTGCTGTTTTGTACTACAGATTTTATTTCACCCGCAGTGCATCACTCTCCCCCCTTCCTGACCATCACAGGGCTGCTCTTCTCTGCAGGACAGCACTACGACAGCACTGTTACCAGCCCCACTGTTGAGCCTGCTTAATTGAAAATAAAAACTTAATTCCACAGATCAATTGGAAAAGACTGGGCAGATACCTCCACTGACTGAATCAAAGTGATTTCCGTATAGACAGAGAGTCAGCAACACAGGTTTTTGACACTTACATAACATTTTAATTTTAAAGTTAGCAACATACAATCTGGATAAATGCATTATAAGGTCTATACCAAACTGACTGGATAGCAAGCAGTAGTTCACTACCAAAAGGCAAGAAATAGTGCTAGGTTCCTACAGCCTGGGTCTTTTTGTTACTAACAATGCGAATAACAGAACAGAACATAATTATTAATTTTGCAGGTGACACAAAGCTAAGGGGGACAGAATTAAATTTTAAAATAGTCTTGACCATTCAGAAACAAGCTTTTTTAAAAAAAAAACAATTAAAATATTTAGTAAAATCAAGTTACATCATAGCTCAGCACATTATACTGGTATAAGCCACCTGGTATAAATCATCACTGCCTTTCCTCTTCCCCTTGCTACTTGTTTTCTTTCACAATGTCTTACGCCAGCAAATTTTTCTGGGGCTATGTGGCTGACTGAGGAAGCTGATTAACATTACAATGATAATTCCAGAGGTAGCTGTAACCTGAAGCACTTTGTTGATCTATTTGATCCAACTTTGAGTCACAGCAGTGGATGAGGCAACCTACTGATTTCTTGGATTTCTGTGATTTTCTGCTCATTAGAAAGAAGGAACATAGTTGGCATAAAACTGGACCTGCTGGTACAATTGATACTTCATTGCAACAGCACAATATCATTAATTCATCTTCAGATTGTGATCACTGGAAATCTAAAAGATCTGGTTCTCTGATCTTGATCTGCTAGGTGCCTTAGGCACAGTTCCTTCATCCTCTCAGTTTCTTCATCCTCTTTGAAAAGCACTCTGAAACCTGTGAATAAGAATTTAGTATTATTGACTGAACGCTAAGCCATTGCTCTTTTTTGTTTGTTAACCGTTTATTCACATCCTTTCACTAAGTAATTCAGACTCCTGCTAAGATCCATTGTAAACATATATATCTCCTATGTCAATAGAAATGGTTCTCTATAAGCAATAAATTCTGGAAACTAAAATGTTTGCCTGAGAGCCCAAGGCTTGTTCTTGTATCTAACAAGAGATTTATTTTTCTGTCTGTGGCTTCTTGAAATATAAAAATGATGAAATCTGATGTTAATCATGAAATGCCAGGGCCCCGAGTCCTTAACCACCTAGAGCAGCTTCGTGTGGGCTTGTACTCACAAATCATCTCCATCTTAAGTAAACCTGGAAGTAAAGGCAAGGCCTAAAGTCTTGTAAGTCATCAGTCTTGTAATATCATCAATAAGCATCAGAAGTTGAACTTCAAAGCAGAGGGACTAAAAGACCTTAAACCTTATTCAAAAAAGCATTTAAACACACACTCAAATCCTTTGAATTTAAATCTATAAATTGAGATCTTTCCTCAACATCATATTGCTGTACTTTAGAAATGCGATTCTACACATCAGTATGTAGTTAGGTGAGAAAAAGCCACCACATAAAGGTGGCTTTGAAGACATGCACAAGAGAACTTGACCAACGGTGGCCTCACCTGTACAAGAGGGTCTGCTGTTAGAAGAACCCGGACCAAACCAGCTGAAAGCAGCAGAGTTGCAACAAAATGGTACAAACTCAGCCAATAAATATGCAATAAGTGTGCTTGCAGGGAAGGTTTGCATTAATAAATACTCAAAAGAGAATGGTAACAAGTGATGTCATGGCCAAAACCAATAGGTTATGTAAATTGTAAAAATGAATATGCAAGTAGTCTTAAAATGGTGTTTAAAGAATCAAAATATGGGGTCCTTCTCAGGCTCCCAGCCAATAAAAGGGGATGTAGCTCACTTGTACTTCTGCTGCCTTCTTTGCAGTACCTGCACACAAACTAGAAGAAAAGAAGAAAATGCAAGCAAGTCCTTACCACCACCAACTGACTACAGTAAGTGCCGATTACTTGTTTTGTTTTACTGAGCATGGACATGGGAAACAGACTGATCAGTTTTGACTTCCATTTTTAAACAACTTTATTGTACTTCAGTGACAGGGCAAGAGAATTAAATGCAGTCTTCAAAACTGTTTAGTTAAGGAAAAACATCTAACCATGATTATTTCCTTCACTGTTAGTTTTGATCAATGCAGTATGCTCAAGTTGAGCACAAGTGAGGAAAGACACCAGTTCAGATACTGGTTTCTTTTCTCTTCCATTTTTTGTATATAACTTATAAAATGCCATGTTCAGAATAACTGTTGGTGGTTCATTCTCAAGTTTTGTCAAGAAAATCAGTACTCTCCCTCTTAGGGAACAAGAGGATGCCCCCCAGCAAACCAGTAAGGCCATATCTTTCTTCTTGCATACTGGTATCAACAAGCAAAATAACCAAGAACTAGTGGCAATATTGTCAATAACCCTCCCAAAACAATTTAGATGCTTATAGTTATTACAGTTTTTCATGTTTAATTGTCTACAATTCACAGTTTGAAAACTACATTTGCCACCAGAAATATCTATAAAATAACCACCTGGAAAAATTCAATCTGATAAGTCACTGTCAGTTTAGCCCCACCCAGCAGCTAAAATACGACATAGTCACTCACTCACTCCACCCCTCACCACTCCCCACAGTGTGATAGCGGGGAGGATCAGGAAAGAAAGAAAGATAAAACTGCTGGGTTGGGATAAAAACAGTTTAACAGAACAGCAGAGGAAGTAAAAACAGAGATGAAAAACAAACCAATAGACTTAGATCACATAATTTACAATACAACAGCTCACGGCAGATCTTGATGCCTAGCTCCCTCCCAGGTAGCAAAACGTGTCTCTCCCCCCCAGCCCCACTTTATACACCGAGGGTGCCCTCACAGGGTGTGGAATTGGGCTAATTTGGGTAAACTAGCCCAGCTGTTGGCTCATTGGTAACCTGTCCCAGCTGTGTCCCCCAGCCACAGGTGCTACCAGCCCCAGCTCCTCTTCCAGCTCAGGTGACAATTAACTTTATCCTCAGTACAGGGTGGCTTTTTTTTTTTTTTTTATGGTTATTTTGCTGGTTGATTTTTTTTCATGCCACAAATCTAGGTTCATAGAGATTCTTCCATCAGTTATTCTGACTTCCTTCTGTTTAGTCAGTTGTTCACATGTATTTTTAATGAATTTAAAGAAAGGCTTCTGGTAGTTTAATTGCTGATTTCCTCTCAAGGAATTTTCTGGAGAGAAAGATGAAAGGCTGTTGCATTTATCATATCTCTCCCTGTCAGCTAATTTAGCCAGAACATATGCTAGACAATACCGAAAAAAAGTAAATGTCAACTTGAAGCATTCAAAATAGAAGATTAAAAAGCATCTCACATTTTCATGCTTTTTAATCTGATGGACTGAAAATAAATATATAAAACACCAACAGAAGCTTGTTAGATGACAACCGTGTGAACCAGCTTTTCGTTGAATCACATTTCTGTCATGTTTGCAGTATTTGATTTATTTTTTCCCTTACATAAAAAGCTGCAATATTAATAGACACAAAAACAGTTGGATGTAAAAGCAGGGAGAAATAAATATCATGAATGTGCGAGGTTTGCTTCGAGATAAAGAAAATCATAGTTAACAGTTCATTTGCATATTAATTGTCCACGTTGAAGCTAAAAAGTCAAACAATACTGTCAGTATCTGTAACACAGGTTGAGGATGCGTTTCTTCGTAGGTTCATATGTTAACTGAGTAAAGGCATTTTCAGAACTTGTTTGGAGCTTGGGGAAAATATTTTTGTTAAGATTAATGTGAAAAAAAAAGGATCTACTGTAAAATGTATTAACGGTGTTCTAAAGAAAATTTAAGTTTTCATCCAGATGTTATTGATGTGTTCTTAAACTTGGAGTATCTTAAGAACTAACAGAAAGAAGATGACTGCTCTTTTCACACATCAGTAACTAAACATTTTATGCCTTAAAGTGCTCAATTACATTCGCTCCCTTTGTTTGTGCCCTGTATTGTTTAGTTGCTTTTCAGTTTTAAAGGCATTTGCTTTGTTTCATTTGCAGTGCTAGCACCATAATATTGCTGAGAATAAGACATTTCACGAAGAACTACCCAAACTCTTTTTCTTGGAAGCTCAGGCTTAACAGTGCTTTTCTCACTGTTGCCTTCCAAGACAAAACATTATATTAATATAATGCACACTTATAGATGCTTCTATCCACAACACTTCAGTAAATTTCCTAACGATGCTTAGTCTTTCAATTAACCAGACCCCAAGGGAAGGTGATCTCTGAAATACCTACAGGTAGACTACCAGATACTTTTCCTGTTGATGTCTCAGAAAAAGAATTGAAGTCAATGAACAAAATCAGTGATGTATGTGATTGCCATATTAGTTTTACAAGAAGTGTTAGCCTGGTTCATGCTTGTTAGAGCTGATTTTAGCTATGACTGGTATACGTAGGCGGTATGTGATTCTAAAAATCTACACAGATATGCAGGGAGAAGAATCTGTGCTTTCTATTTTTTGTTCTATTTTGCCATAGTTATTGGACACATTGACATCCACAAAGACTTCCTGAAAACCCTTAAGACTGAGTTCAGTCTTAAAAACTGAAATCTAACTTCTGATTATGAGACACTGAGAGATTCTGAACACTTGTGTCTTCCCTAAGCTTCTGTGGGGAATTTGCCTTTATTGTTAACACCATAGTGGCATTTGGTATTCAAAATCAAGGAACCGTTACATTTAACGTAATACAAACCAAACGTAATTCCAGTCTCAGAAACAAAACAAAAGCTAGGAAGGTAACTGTTACATGATGTCATCTCTGGTTAAGTCGTACGAAATCTGTACTGTCCCATTCTGTCATGGAATAGTATGTGGTCAGGTCTGTCATGTCCAGCTGAGGAGGGGAGTGATAGAGCAGCTTGGTGGGCACCTGGCGTCCAGCCAGGGCCAGCCCACCAAACCCTGTTGAAAACTACAGCCTGCAGACATCTCACAGCGAATCCTGACTTTTCCACTTCATGTGCTGTAGTCCTCCTTTGAAGACTAGAATTGCTTTCAGCTTTGCCATCATTTTTCAATGTTGATTCGCTGAAGAAAGATGTATAAATCTACACGTATTATCTTATAGAATTCCATGTCTTTACAGTTCATTTTAATAAATTATTGAGGAAAAAAGGGTATACTCACATGTTTTCTGTGCAAGCTTATGCATTTCATAATGTGTAGGGGCCTCACACAAGACAGAGGTCATGTTTAAATTCTTTGTTATTGAAAGGTTCATTAGCCATTTTGTTACAAAGACCATGTGGAATAACAAGCCCTCTAGTGGTTGTTCGCCCTCTTAAATTCTCATTATTAATTAGCTAATACAATAAAAATCCCCCACTCTGCCAGCAGCAGCACAATTTTTGAAAGGGGGAAATAGGTTTCGCAGTTCTCTAATGAGATGAGGTAAGAAGGAACCAGCTCTAACCTGCAGCAGTCACTGGACTGAAATTTCGTGATAAATAACTTGAATTACATTTTCTTGGAATGGATAAGGATTGCATTTTTTGAAAAGGTGTGGATGTGTAAATAAATACAAGAGGGTTTTTTTTTTTTTGCGTAGGGCAATGTAATGAGTTTGAAGGAAACATGGGAATAGGTATCTTAGGCAGATTGACTATCTCTGGTTATGTTCTCATCTCAGTATTTAGATGAATCCTGTTCTTTTCCACAATCTCAACCTTGACACCAGCTTTTCCTGCCCGGACAGGGGCTCAGGGCTATGGTACTCAGTACAGGTGTTTTACCCAGCCCATCACACTGCACTCAGATTTTTTGCCCTCTCCTGTTTCTGTAATGCTATGAGGCACCTGCAAATTATGTAAATGAAACAAGGTATAGTTAAAATATACTTGGTATCTATACAATTAGTATCTTTACCTGTGAAGGTATTTTCACTGGTACCTTGTGAACAGAGAGTACTACCTGCTATTACTTGACAGGGAGGTGATCTTAATAGGGAAGAAAGTGCAGCATAATCAGTGCCTATCTAATTGGTATTATCAAGATAATTCCTTGTATTCTGAGAACTATTTTGTAATATGTCAGAATATGACTTTGTTCCCCCCCAAAAAAACAACTGACACAGGCAAACAAATTATTTGAGTGGTATGATTAACACTGAGCTCAAACTTTGTGTTATCTGTAGGGTTAAAAACAATTCTTATGCATTCATCCACATTCTTTCCAGAGCAGTTTAAATGTCACCAGTAGTTGGTGGTTTGAGCCTATTTATTGTGTAGAGATTGAAGTACACTGGGTTGTAAATGTGCAGATAGTACACATATCAGCTGATGTCACAGAGCAGATGTGAGTGACTTTTTCAGCTGAGGCACCTACCTCTTCGATTTTTCCTGAAAACACTATGAGTGCACACCAGTAAACACACCTCTGCTCCAGGACACCTTTTTCTCCATTCCTGTATGTGTCTGACTCCTCCCTTCTAGAGGATTTTTTTTAGGAGATGAATTAGGCTAGATGTCTGCATTCTGCAATATAATATTTTCTCACAAAATTGCTTGCATTTTTAATTGAGAATAAAAAATAAAGTGGCACAGCAGGTAGGTGGCAGCACAGGTCCTGCTTGATTTTAGCCTGGTTTGCACCTCTGAAAAAAAAAAAAAAAAAAAAAAAAGGTCAGGTTTCCAGTCTTATAGTGGTTACTGCTATTAAAGAGATGTCCTTTCCTTTCTTCAGAGCAGGTGATTTTTAGCAAAGAAATGGAAATTACCTGTGCCACTGGTCACTGCCATAAAGGCAAAGTGGTTTTGGAGAAGATCAGTAAAAAAAAAAAAAAAGTAAAGGATGCAAGCAGCTCACTAGCAATGTGGGATAGAGCTTGCTGCAGAGATACAAGTTGTGTCAATATAACATCAAAATAAACAGTAAATCTAACTCTTGGTCATCCTGCTTGAGTACTGCTACACAGACACCTAGATACGTCTGCCTATTAGCAAGAGGCTTCCCCAGTGTATTTTTGGATGTTGAATGGCCTGAATAATCTGAAATATTTTGGCTAAGGAGTAGAGCGTACGAGTCTAAACCTTGTAGAACCGAGGATTTTAAAATTCTCAGTCAGATTCAGGAATTGAATTCCCAGGTGCTTCCTGCCTCTCCTCTCTTCCCCAATCCTTTAAAAGGGTGTGTGTTAGGGAAAGGGTGAGGGTTCATCTCTTCTTTGCAAATGGGGTATTTGTCTTTGGAAGATCTTGAACCTGAATTCTCAGAAAGTCCACTCATCACTTACACCCATTCTGTCTCCAGACAGGCCTAAAAAAATTGATGTTATCATTGAATATTACACATCCTTGTTTGATTTCCTCACCTAACCTGTGAGTAAAAAAGCAGGAATCCTTCTGGGAGTACACTGATCATTAGGTAATAACTTGACAGCATTTATTTTTTATTATTTGGAGTTAATGGCAAGCATTTTAATCTTGTTCTGCTAAAACTATTTATTGTTTATTTGCATGAATCACACGTTTCAGTATTTGGCTAAAGTATCACCTAACACCCAAAGGAATGTCTTAGAGCTACAAACTTATAAGATTATTAGGCTTAATTGGTGTTATTACTGTAAGCCTCCCATGGTGCTGAACATGGCCTGCTTATTTTAAACTTTTAAATCCAGTATTAAGAGTAATTGCCATTAAGTTACACCATAGAAAAATAATTAGTCTGAAGTGAAATCTTGGGTGGTTGGTTTAAAACTGTTTAAGCAACAAATCCTCTGCCGTTTTTCCTGAACTCCCTCACATTTGTGCCAACACTTTCTGTAGCACATGGGCCAGACGTGTGCCCCGTGTAGCACCGGAAAAGTCAGTGGGATCATATGGGAGATTAGTTTGATAATATTTGATAATATTCCAGTCATCTAAGTGGCTGGCCCAGTAGTAAGGACAGAGCCCTATGCTGCTAAGTCAATGGAAGCTCATTAAGTGCCTGATCCAGTTCTCAGGAGTCTCGTTGTTGTGGAAATACCTGTCCTTGTTCCTTTGCTTTGTGTCATCGCTTCCCCAGGTTTCATTATGTCTGTTTGCAGGGTGAACTCTGAAAGCTCCTCAATTTTGTGCATGGGGTGTAACATAACAGGAATTACACTGAGGTTGCATTTGCTGGTTTTACTACATAAAAAAGAGAAAATTGGATGAAGTCTCAGAAATTAATTAGGTGATAGGTTTAACGTTAATTGAGTAGCGGAAGTAAAAGCAGATATTTAGAAATTAGAGTGTCATTTCTGTTTGCAGTGCTTCCCCTATACTGCAAGTACTGTACGCATTTCAAGTGCTGTTGGAGCATGTTGGAGAGGAGTATAAAAAGTATGTAACATTTGAAATTATTAAAGTTATTTTGTGAATAAATGTGAACAAGGGGACTGGTGCTTTAGTTTTTTCTCATCTGAAATTCCTACCTGAGGCATTGCACAAAGCTTCTTTCTCAAGATAACTAGGACTGACCCAAGACTGCACTATAAAAGCTCTATGAGGAAAAGGTATCCCACCTTAGGAGCTATTTATTGTTTTTAACACTCTGTGGGCTGAAGTTCATCAGATAACTTCCATACGACAGTGTAAACAGCTACATACAACTTAGCTAGTTAAAGGCCTGAGAGTGTTTTTAAACTTGATATCAATTCACGTTTTTGAAAAGAATTTTATATTGGGTCAAAATTTCAGGTGTATAGGATTTGCATGTGCAGAATCACATGGCAACGTAGTTTGTCACAGAAATATTGAACAATGTTGAATGATCTTTTATATTAACAGCACAAGTTGTGCAGTGAGAGGTCAGTGCTTATTAAACAATGAATCCATGGAATAAAAAGAGCTACAAATTCAACTCTATTTAAAAAAAAAATAGGTAGGCTTCATTAGATCTGCTGGTCATAGGAGCAGTAGTTTATATATAGCAATATTTCAGTCTATAGGCTTTCTCTGCTGTGGTCAGACGTTTCTGGGAAAGGAAGTGGGCGTCAGTGTAACTTTGAGTAAGGATGTAGCTTTGAATTCTCTACTCTTCAGCAGCATTCAAATGCTCAAGTTGAAGTTTCAGACTTCATAATTGTGGTAAAAAGTCAGATGCATTTCAATATTTCTACACTCTCTGTACTTCATGGGCTAATATTAAGAAGCATTTCAACAAAAGATGGCACCTGGAATTACTGGGTATTGCAGGCACTCTTGTGAAAATGTACAATTAAATGTTTGTCTGCCATCAGTACTGCTGTGGTTAGACTGAATGAAGACATAAGAGAAGAACAAAAATCAGTAGGACAGTTTATGCTGATATAATTCAGACTGGTACCAGAATTAATTATATATAACTACAATCAAACCAAATGAGATAAAACCAAATTGAAAACAGAACAGATAGCTCCTGCAGTTTTGTAGTGTTCAGCCATGTCAGCAACGTCACTCCATTTTCAGTCAGTTTTCGTGGCTGGTATTTTGGGAGTTCAGAGCTTACCATAAGATACATAAATCCGATGTGAAAACATGTCTTAGAAATATGTCTGCTTTGTGTTCCTCAGGGGTCGGGTTTGGGACCGGCGCTGTTCAACATCTTTGTCGGCGACACGGTCAGTGGGATGGAGCGCACCCTCAACAAGTTCACCGACGACACCGAGCTGTGTGGTGCCGTCGACACGCTGGAAGGGAGGGATGCCATCCAGAGGGACCGCGGCAGGCTGGAGAGGTGGGCCCGTGCCAACCTCATGAAGTTCAACAAGCCTGGAATTGCTCAGGCTGTTTTTTCTAGTGAATATAATGTACCTCTTGTTACCCTGCCTATTTTTGCACTACCTTCTAATTTTCTCAAACTGCTACAAAGCCTTTTATTTGAAAATGATTCTATTGTATATTAATGAAGAAGTTAAATTATCTAGGCAACATGGGCTAAAGCTGAAGCTCCCCCGGCATCATTTTTCTTATCTATCATTGTCCAGTAAGAAAATAGGTCTGTAAGTGATACTACTCATCTGAACAAAAAGAAACTGTTACCCTGGTATTTGTCAGCTGTGTGTAATACCCATACCTCGGCTGGCCTTTGGAGCCAGCTATCGTTACAGCTGATGTGATGGTGTCTCCTTTCAGGCAGTTTTAAATTCTGAGTACAAGATCAGCAGGAGCAGAGAATGCAGCCACTGCCCCCCTTCCCAACTCCAGTGTCTGCGAATACTTGGAACCAGGTTTCATTCACAAGCATTTACTTCTACAGCAATAACAATTATTTCTGCAATCAATTTGCACACATAGCGTCATGTGAATAAATTAAGTAATTGAGTCCAGGAATCAACCTGTAGTAGAGCTACTGACAGAAATGAAAGCAAAATCACCAGCAGTATTGTGTAAATGAAGCCTATTCTATTAATATTTCTTTCATAGATGACGTTACTTGTAAACCCAAGGAACAGTATGTACAAGTAGGTGGCAGCTACTGATACAACAAACTGATTGTGTAAACAGAGTTCTCTTCTGTTTTAACAGCAAAAGGGAAGTAAATGTCGTAAGTGCATGCGTTTCAAACAGTCACAGTTTTGTTAACTTTACCACAGTGTTCAAGATTTAAGTTCACCTGGACTCTGCATTAGAAGTGGTGTTACTCTACAGATCTGAGTGCTGAGTCAAATCCTTTTCAAGGTAAGAATTCAAATATCTTTTTGAAACACACTGTGTTAAGGTGTACTTCTCATCTCTGGGTGTAATCTCTGGTTTTTCGTGGATAGACGTTTTGTGTACCACAGGCATTTACGAATGGAAACAGACCAATTTAGAGCCAAGGATTCTGACAATGAAGTTACTATGCAAAGGAAATGTTGGCTTGTTGACTGAGAAATGCTACTAAGAATGTAGGCACTTGTTACTGTGGCATCTTCGTCCATGTAAGCAAGAGCCTTTATAGACATACGTGGATGGGAGAGATAAAAGTGCATATGGAATGTTTTGTGGGTGACTTCTAAAAGGGTCTGGAAAAGGTGACCAAGAAAAAAAAGTCACGCACATTTATTACACTGTTCAGTGTAATACACAAAATTGCTGAGGAGATCTGTACCAGTACTGCAAAATGTCCATAAATAACATTCTAAAAGGCTCTTCTGAATTTTTTGTTCTTTTTTCAATAGTCCAGTGCTGTGGAGGCGATTCTGTTGGACTGATGGGAAACAACAGAGTGATCAATCAGCCTCTGAAGAAAGAGGTTGTGCTAGAAAAAATAAGATAAAACTGAAAGTTTTGCTGCAAAGACAGAATGAAAATAATATAATTTGAATTCCAGCAAAATCCTGACATTTTGACAAGCTGGGTAAATTAGATTCTTATAGATACTCCGTCCTGTAAATCATGACAGAAAGGATGGAAGCTGCAAGACTGTTTTGTAAGGACTCCCTTACAAGTTCAGGAACAAGCTGAAGCAGAACTGCTGGAGCATGTCAGGGCAGACGGGCAGCTTGCTGTGACTTAGGCAGGATGTGTAGAGTATTATAAGACTGGAAGGCTATCTGCTTGCTATAAAGCAAATGGAATACTTCTGTCCTTGGGCTGGAGTTTTGTGTTGTGACTGTAGTTTTACCTTCTGGACACAGCGATCTCTGAAACAAAAAGAAAGTACATCTAATGAAAGCAGGATCAGTTTGTACTGGTTCTCATAGGGATATATAATAATGGAAACAGAAGTTCCAAGAGTCATTTACAGTTTGTTTAAAAAAAAAAAAAACAGAAGGGAGTTCACAATAACAAGAAAACTTCAAGACTTGCATAAGTAGCTTGCCAATTTATACCAAATAATTTTCAGAAATGTCTCTTAGATGGGATTTTACATAAATAAGTACAGAAAAGAGCTCACAGTCTGTCAGTGTTAAGGACTATGAGTTAATTGATGTTTTCTGCTTTAAGAAATGAAACATCAATAAAAAAACCACACACACCATTTAATCTTTGTGTAATAGTTAACTTGTTACGCAGGAAGCCAGTTATTCTAAAATGAGTAAGTATTCCTTCATGTACCAAAACATATTTTCGACACAAGATTATGTCTGTCCTTCATGCAAATCTGCTGATGTGTATTTGCCCCCAAAACTTACATGAATGACTGCAAACAGATGAGCAGTAACTCGAGTCATTCTAATCTTACCAACTTTCCTTCTCACATGACCAATTTGGAGGAATACGTGCACATGGAAGTGCTCCCTGTGAGAACAGTTTGTATGGGAGTACAACGGAGGGTATTGTTTTTACTTGCCTGTTACATATTCCTCCGAAATGTAGTTGAAGTGGCAGCCAGCCCACATGCATACATGACTAGGACTTGTGTAGTTTTTTAATCGAGTATCCTATTTTTATAAAAATTGAGCTCAGACCACAAATTGGAACAAAGCTAAGGTGGATAAGTAATTTTTTTTTTTTGCTATCTACATTCTAAATTAAAAAAAAAACCCAAAACATTTAATTGTGGAAAAAAAAAAGTATCAATTGGAAGGTTGGCCTTGCTGTTTCTGTCAAGACAAACTCCTGCCATGGCATATGTAAACTGAAAAACTATTGAGGTCAAGGTCCTCACTGAATTCTAGTCTTTGCTTTAATGAATTCCCTAGATGGAATTCATTAGATGGGAATCCTAGATGGATTTCCATACTAAATTAGGGCACCATAGCATTTTAAATGTTATGATTCCCTTAAAGGAAATTGTAAGACCCAAGAGATGCTGATGAGAAGACTGTGGAATAGACCATGAGAAGACAATTATTTACCCATATTTTTAGCCATATTCTATCCTAATCTAATGGGCTTTTTACAGTAAGCCTGGCCTGTTGTGGCTATTGCTAACTGTGCCTGTGCACTTTAGACTGGATCTTGTCAAAAATTAAGAAAACATTTCATTTCTATAGCATTTTATTTTCTTTCTTTTCAATGTCTCTAGACAGCACTAGAACATATTCGGTTATGTGAGAACTAATCGTTGTAATGTCTGTTCAAAGTTCCCTCTAAAGTCCAGAAAATTATTTTTAGGTACTGTGTTTTGTACAGCGATCTAATGATTGTACAGTTGCATATGTTCTACTAAGGTGACATTTAACTGTTTGCACCAACAAAATGAAATTTAGAGTGCCAAATATTTCCCTAGATTTATTGCAGTATAGATCAGAAATATCTATGTCGATACTACTTTCCTTTCTTAAAATGTATATTCTTCCGTCAGGAATACCATGTCCATATAGCATCCTATGTAGGATTTAATACTCTAAAGCTCTGCTCCTGGTGGGGCTTTTCAGTTTTGTCATAACCCGTACAGTAGGACAACACTGAAACTGCATTCTCCCTTGACTTTATGTAGCGTGCAAACCTACCGATCTCAATGGTACGGTCTATGAAGTGCTGATTTGACCCGAGATCATTAAATAACTGGGTGCCCACGTGGATGAAAGAATCAAAATATCAAAATCCAAGCACAAAACCATGAGTGTGTGTGCTATCATAGCTACGGTATCTTGAAGCCTACTGGGCTGTACACAGGGATATGTAGCGCAGCCCCCTCTGTCTGATGAATTAATTGGGTATATCACAGTCTCTGAAGTGCTGCAGATATTTAGGTGTTGTGGGGCATAATAGGCATCCGGGTAATGCTACAATAAGTTGTCTCTCTTGCAGTCTAAACAGGCAGAAAGCTTCTGTCAGGCTTTACCTCTGGAAAAGAAAGCTCTGAACTCTGCAGGGATCTGAGCAGGTAATGCACGTGATGTTTTTACAGAATACGAATGTTATGTCTGCAAGCAAGTACATGTTTCTGTTTCATGCATGGAATATGGCTTAAAACAAAGATTTAATTACGTAATGCAAGTATATGTTCAACACTTGCAAGTTGTCGTACATTCTTCTGCGTAATGAGTCAGAATGAGAAGTCGTATCTGTGTAGGTCAGGGTACCAAAACTGATGGAAGTTTTTTAGTTCAGAAGACCTATCGAACTTTGTCTCCACCGTCCCCCTGCTCCTTCCCCAAAAGCCCCAGTACGTTGGCTGAAGATACTAGATATGATAAAGATTTTTTTATTCTTCATGTAAAATACAGAACTTGGTTATTTTACGGCAACTGTTACAAAAAGATTTGCAGATAATTTTCCAATCTGGTTTCATGGATAAGAGTAAGGGAATGGAACTAGCTTGAACGAAAAGCATCAAAGAACAAAACAATTCAGATATTTGGAAGTAGGCCCCTTCTCTTAAAAGACCACCCTTTATTCAATAGGCCATCCCTCAATTCCCTCCTACTTGGAATTCCTCCTTGAAATGCACTTCTTTGGAGAGATCAATCATCCTTTGTGTCACCCAATGTATATGACTGACCGGTATGTTGGTTTTGTAGTGTTTTCTTTTAAAACCCAAGAGTCAGTTTAAAAAGATATAGAGTGAATAAAAGTATTACTCTTAATGTGGAGGTCTAACATGCTTCATCTTTTTTTTTTTTTTTAATTACATACTCTAAGTTTATTGAGAAGTAGCAGAAATACAATTTAAAAAGAAAAAGCAAAAGCAACACATTAAAACTTTACCAGCCTAAGACAAAACTGAGGCAACTTTTTCTGGAGAGTGCGTGCTACAAAATGTTCGTGCAAAAAAATTGTTTTCTCTTGTTTTGATTCTATCTGTACGCTCTGTGAAGAAACAGGATTGCATCAAAGAAATAGCTGATTTCACTAGTCATTGCTCCTAATATAAATAAACAAGCCACAAGGTTCCAAATATTGATTTCCTACTTAGATTAAAAGTGCTAATATTATGCAATCCCTTTGCTGTTATCAGGAATGAGGTGAGCAGCTGTTGACTATTTCCCAGCTTGTCCTGAATCATGGGTGAAAAACAGAGCTCTTCTAGATTGGCTTTAGTCTCTCCTCAACATACCTTTCTCTTGCTTCTTTTTGACCTCTGTGATAAGGATGAAGGTTGGTACAGAACGATTGCACTGTCTGGGAAGTTCTGTTCTGCATTCACGATTACATTCCACAGAGATCATCGCTGAGGTTTTCTTACTGGAAAAGTACAAAGCAGTTGCAACACGAGAGAAAACAGGAATCCTTTCAGTCAGATTTGGTTTTACAGTGTGACATACTGTTACATAAAGGCAGTTTTAATTTTGGGTTTTTTTTTAATTTTGGGGGTTTTTGTAGACTCCTAAAATGTTTGCAAAGGCATTTCTGAGCTCTTGTAGTGAATGTGAGCTTCCCGACAATAGGCTGCTTTTCTCAGCTACCTGTTTTGAAGCCTTTGGAAGTATTCCACTTGTCCTCAGGGTACTGATAGTTGACCATAGCTTTATTTATAGAGAGCAAATAAATCTGTTTCTGCTTTGCTTTCAAAAAAGAATGTCTGAAAACTTTCGAAGAGCTAGTTTAAACATTTCTTTTGACAAATAAAAGAGCAACTGCTACATCAGTAAATTCAGTTAGGTATTTGCATACCTGTAGCTACAGGAAAGGTTTCTCATAGTGCTGTTCCTAAAGCCTCCACAGACCAAGGTACAGTTGACTGTCCACTTGGATACCCTCTCTGTAGTGAGTTTAATTTTTAGGACTTACAATTGTAAGTATGACCTGACAGGTTATATTTTTTCCTTTGACTGCAATTAACCAAAATTTGTTTCCAACTTTGCTGAAATCATTAATTTGACTTAGATGTTCACCCTTCTGAAACAAACAAAGAATTTTGTTGAGCACCTCCAACAACACCTCTGAACCTGGATGTCATTCAGTGGTGCCCAGCTTGGGGACGTGATCGGACAAATCCCACAGGCACCAGCATTCCTCACCGAGCTTCTTTCCATGGCACACAAGGCCAAGAAGAGGTTGATGAGGAGGTCCCATGGCTTGGTGAGGTCTCCAGTAGGGAAAGGTGAGGGAAGAGTTGCACCTAGCAGACATGCACAACCTGGAGCACCTTGAAATCCATGTGGGAGCAAGAACATGCAGTCTGAGGTAGAGAGATGGAAGCTCCAACTTAGATTTGTTGGAGGTACTATGAGATTGCTCCTGGAAAACATTAGACTTGTCAGCCTAGAAGAGAGATGAATGAAGTAGTAGTGCAAGGAGTCTGATACACATCTACAAAACAAGGAGTGGCATGGAGACAGTTAAGAGAGAATGATAATTCATGGTTAATTAATGCAAAAGCCAAGGGACATCAAGTGGATGTACCAGACAGAAGGCTCAAAACATACAGAAGTGCTTTTCACAAGCACAAAGTTAAGCTGTAGATGCCAAAAGCTTATATGGATTAAGAAAGCAATTGGATTTTTCTTCCATCCATTTGTCCATCAAGAGCAGAAATATACTACTTTTAGCTGAAAGTCTCGGGGCTCCAGAATTCGTTGTCTTTCCAGGAGATGATCAGCCACCGTTGGAAACAGCATACTGTGCTACCTCAGTCACTGTTTGACCCAGTGTGACCATTCCAGTGCTCTGGCTGGCTTACGCACAAGGCATCCCTCCTTACGCACTAGCAGGATACATCATGGTAAATCCAAGCTCAGTTAATTAAAAACTTAAGACTACAGAAGTATAAAATAGTTGTAACAAATTACAAATATATTCTCTTACCTATTTACTGTTTATGAGAAAGATTTAGAAAATAGGCTAATATGTCAGTGGAAAAAACTTGGAAAAAAAAATTTGTAGCAAGTTTGCCTAACCTTTCCTAAGTAGAGGGAGGTTAGATAAAAAAAAATATTTAGTCTGCATAAAACAGATGTGCCTTTGTGCATCTTGCACAATCCAGGCCCTCTCATTAGTGATGATTTGACATTAAGCAAAACAATGGGGTTTGAAACAAATTAGAACAAAGTGAGAGTAATAAGGGCTGCCCTAAAATTCACATAGCCCAAGCAATGCAAAAACCACACCGTGATTCAGTTCAGCCCCCATCCAAGGAAGTGATGCGCTTTTTGCTTCTCTAAGAATGAGAACTAATAAATATAACACCCACGTTGCGTGTGCAGTTGTTGCCAGAAAATTTTAGCCTCCTGCAAAGCGCTCTCGTTGATAGGAGCACACTCTTGTTTCCACATATAGCTATGGCTTGTGTTGTGATTTTGCTTTTTTCACACCCTGTCCCGCTCCAGATGGGGTGGGGGAGGATCGTGCCGGACTTCTGCTCGGCATAGATGGAGCCTGAAACGGTTCCTCTTCCTTTACACGTTAAGAAGTGGCTGTGTGTCTTGTCAAAAGTTAGTTATTTTGTGCTAGTTCTCAGCTGAAGAAGCCTCAGGCTCTGAAACATGTAAAACCATCTGGCAAAACTCTTGCATGAATCATAGGGTTATTTGTGGCCTCTGGCTTTTTGAACCGCACGGTGAGTAATCCCAGTTGCTCTCGCTAGTGCTGCTGCTGAAACCCATTTCTTCTGTTCTGAGTAAAAGAGCGTAGGGGCCTCCGACCGCGCTTGGCGGTCTCCAGATTGTCGGGAGGCCAAGCTGGGTACCAAACCTCCGCGCTGCCTAGGCCGGCCGGAAAGATCCGGAGCGGCGGTACCGCCTCGGGCCTGCCAGCACGGGCGGGGAGGCCTGGCCCTCGAAGCGTTTTTTTTTGCCAGGAGCCCACGGGTCTGACTGTCCCACGGCTTTCTGCCAGAACCCACGCAGCAACAGCCGGCTGGCAGAGCTCTGCCCAAACCTGCGGCCCGCTTTCCCCTGCCGCCCTCTCCATCCGGCTGAGGGGAGCGGGGACAACCTCCAGGCGCGGCCCCGCCGAGCCCCGCGTCCAGGGCCCGTTCCCGCCTCCGCGACCCCCCGGAGCAGCAGCGGCCTCGCTGCGGGCCCGCCCCCGCCCCTTCCTCCGCTGCGGGCGCGTCAGGGAGGTGGAGGCGGCGGGAGGATTGGACGGCGGAGCCGCCGGAGCGGGGGCTCGCTCCGCCCCCTCCGCGCTCCCCCCCGAGCTCCCTCAGCCATTTTAGCAGCCGGTAGAACCGCGGGGCCCCCGTTCTCCGCCGGGACGAGGCGGTCGGGGGAGGTGAGTACGCGCTCGGGCGCGGCCCGGGGCGAGTGGCGGGGAGGGAGGGACGGACGGACGGACGGACGGGGCAGGTTCGCCCTTTGCGATATTTGGGGAGAAGTGAGGGTCGCCCCCGCGCCCCTCCGGAGCGCCCTCCGCCCCCGCCTGGGCGGAGGCAGGCGGGTCAGCCGAGGGAAGGAGCGGGGGGTGAGGCGGGGTCAGGTCCCTGCCCGCAGCTGGGGCCGGGAGGATGCGCGCCGGGGAGCGCGGTAGGCCCCGGGCGGGGGCTGGTACCGGCCGCTGCCCGGGAGCAGGTGGCGGGCGATGGGCTGGAAGCGCAGGGCCTCCGTTCTCCGGGCCACGGCTCCTCGCTCCCCACCTGCCCGAGCACCTTCCCGGGACTCCCTCCCCGTCAGCCGGCCTCAGCCCCGCTCCCGGGGCGGTGTCGCCACTCCATCCCACCCCCCCCCGCTTTCCCCCATTTTCTCAGCCCTCCGGTGCTGAGCAGCGAGCGCCGTTGCTGTCGGCCGGCAGCAGCATCCCCTGCCCGCCCGCCGCATCCACCGTGCGGTCTCCTCCCTCCGAGCCCCCCCCGCCGCCGCCTTCGAGATGCAGGAAAGGAGGCTGGGCTCAGGATATGGTCTGATGCTGATGTAGCACACGCAGAAACGCAGGAAAGTATGATTCATTGCTCAACGCCATCCACAGGGCTTATTTTTTTTTTTTTATTTTGCTTCATAAGAGCGCCGGTTAAAGTAAGGCAAGAAACCGTTTGAATATTTTTATTTCGTCCTGTTCCTCCGAGATCAGTTTCGTTTTGTGGTGTTGCAAAATATCTTCGGAGGCTTTGTGGATTTTTTTTTGAAGCGTATTTTGCAAAGCCAGTGTGTGTCCTCCATCCCTCCCTGCCCGGGGAGAGCCTGGGCTGCACAGACCTCACTTACCTGCTGCTGCTGCTGTCCTAATGCTTCAGTGAAACAATTATAGCAACTTTTGAACTATTTTGTACTCTAACCCGTTTTTCCCACCATAATTGTTTCATATTAGATTTTTTTTTCTTTTTTCAATGAGGATGCTCAGTAAATATAGATGGAGGTTACAGAGAAATTTGGTGTAAATTAAGGGTTGTTTCCTGGAAAGGGAATGGAGAGCTGGACTCCCTGATGCTGGGAAAAGGTGATTGTCAGGCTAAAGGTAACAGCTGTCCTTTGCTCTTTTCATCTTGGACTGCTGAAGCATGGAAATACAAATACAACATGCTTTGTCACTTTCAGATAAACTTGTATTTATAGCCTCGCCAATTTGAAGTGCAAAAATAAAGCTACGAATAGCAATTAGAAACATAGGATCTTGATCTTTTTTAATTAAGTTCTATTTCTTGAATCTTTCAAGTTTGTAATCTCAGACTAACTGCAACTATTAAAGATATGGATTTTTTTTTTCCTAAGATGTGAAAGTTTTATATTTTAAACAAATAAATCTCCAAACTAGTCTTTTCTCCCAAACAAGACAAATAATTAACAGCGCTCCACAGTATCAGAAAGATTCTTTGGCTTCATTTGTCTCATGCTTTTCATGCATGGATACAAAGCTTGCGTTTCTATACAGTTCTACAGAAGCCTTAAATATTTCCACATAAAAGTTATTTTAGAAAACATGTAATGTATTTTTAACTTCCTTCTAATTTATGTGTTTGTTCGTTCCACTTCATTGTGGTCTTAAAATACAGAGTTGTATAAACTTGAATCAGGCAAGATAGCCTCCTCTCCTTCCCCCCCCCCCCCCCCCCCCCCCCCCCCCAAAAAAAAAAAACCAACCCAAAAACCCACTATAGTAAGGCTTTTGCGATGTCTTAATTATTCAGGTATCTGCATCTCATGCAAACTGTACTCAAGTGTTACCTTTAACACAATGTGTAACCTATGCAGTGCAAGCAAGCGACAGGGCTGCCCGTTGTCTGCGGGTTGAATAACTTATCAGCAGCTCTAAATTTTCAGCGTACTGAATTACCGGTGTTCAGTGGATGAGACCTCCTTCTAACACAAGGATTATGCTTCAGCCCTTTTATAAAACTAGAGAAACCTCTCTCGAACAAATTGCTAAGGCAAGATGTTAGATACAAATATATTCCAAGTGACGTTAAGATACGTATCTACTAAAACAGGTGCACCCTATTCCACTGTTTTAAATGAAGCTAATACTCAAATGAATTATTAAACAGTAGCCTGAGCCAAGCAAACATGCAGATTCTATTGAAGTTAATGATTAATAAATAGTTAGGTAGTTAACATGACCAATGAATGAGTGCTTGTTTGCAAGAAAATTATTCTTAATAAGGAATTACTTAAGCTAAAAAAGAGTTGGAGTTAATTATTATGGGAAATCTTCATTTTATATGCAGCTAAGCATGTGGTCACTGTGCTTCAGGGCATTTTTTCTCAGGAGAGAAGGAAGTTTCATGGAAGGAGGGAAGCAATTTCCTGAGAAACAAAACTTAAAAGTTCTGTTAATTGAATCATTATTTAGGTTGTGCAATGTCTTCCACCCTTTTTGTGGAAGGCGTATCTCAAAAGTTGCTCACAGTGTTTAATTTTCCTGCATTTTACAGCAACTGGAGAGTGGCTGCTTTGGTGTTCATCTCTGTTTCAAAGTTACCTCTTCTCCCTGTAGCCGGGATCGCTCTCCCTCACCTTTCCACTTGGGAGGTGCTAGTGGAACAGACTGTACGGAAGGGCCCGAGGAAAAGCTTGAAGTATTTCTCCTCTGGTAGTAGAGCTGTGCTTTGCAGTGCATAGGGATTACTAGTACTTTGCTTTGCTTTTGTTTTCTTGTTTGTTTTTTTCTTTTTTTTTTGTTGGGGGTGAGGGGGGAAACTAGGATTGCCTGTAATCTGCTGACACTCTTAGTAACTGTGTGTTTCCTCAAAATCTTGACCTCTGTAGAAACGCACATAGAAATGAAAGCTGACTGCAGCACTGGTTATTTCTTCTGAGGCCACTTGCTCACCGAGTCACTTGTGTGGCACGGAGAGGAGGCGGTGTGACGGGTTTCTGAATGATCTGTGGTGGAGGTGAAGCCAAGGCCCTTGCTCACAGGCTGCTCTTTGTGGTCTGAGTGGTGGACGGGGAGAGCCGTGCCTTAATCCTGGATAGGCTGGAACTGCGAGAAGTCTAGTCCTGTTTTGTATGAATGTGAAATAAGATGCTGTGCAGAGTAAGATTTGTGCTCGCAGAGAGAGAGATTTCTGGGCAGTTGCCAGAATCGTTGGGAGATGTGGTTTCAGTTTTCTTTTTTTGCCGTAGGTACCTAGCGTGATCTGCATTGAGCCACTCGGCCAAGAGGAACAAAAATAATTGGGCAGAACTTAAATTAACCACAGCAGATCTGCTTTCCCAGCCCCACTTCTTCTTAGGGCTATCAGTTCTTATCTAATACTTCTTATATAGGACGCACTTGTAATCAAGATACGGCTTTAATCATGTGCCAGATGTGCATAGTATTGTTTACCTGACGAAGTGCATGACGCAGAGGTTAGGAATGAGTGGGGGGGTGGAAATTCCTTACGCTGTTGCTGTTGCCCCAGATAGGAAGCCATTCTACTATTCAGGTTATTGTTCTGCTTTTGACCTGGGCTGCCGTGGCTCATAGTAGCTTTTGAGTCAGGACTAAATTCGGTGCTGGCTTGAACCTGATCTTCTGCAGAGGCTGGGTATGAGGAGCGTGTGTGAGCGAGGCTTGTTGGTACAATTGGCTGGAGAGTTATTTTAGATTTTAGGATGATCCCAAATATAGTAGAGAACTCGGAAGGCACATTGAACCAGTTTTCAGTAAGGAAATAAATAGCACAGGGGATCTTGAGAAATGGAGGAGCAGAACAAGTAAGGAGAGGCGGTTGTGGGGTTGGGGCTGGGAGGGGTGGGAAATGTTTTCCTTTAGCCAACGTGTTGCCAGAATGTCAGTTTAAAAATCATCCATTATACAAAATTTGTATGTGAGTTGCTTGTGATGGAAGTGAGGTTGGAGCTAGTACTACCACATCAAAAAGTCAGCCTGCATTTTATTTGCTTTGCTTTTGTATTAATAGCCGTGCAATGTGAAGGATGTGAGGAATTGTTTCCCTCTTTCTTTGCTTTGCAGAGAGCTAACTAAGCACTTGGACTTTCCATTGAAATCAAAGAGGACTTTTCACCTCAGTAGAGTGTTTTGTAAGGAATCCTAGATACTGAGAAAAAGTCTTTTTCTGTATTTAAGTTTTGCATGTTTTTGTCGTACAGTTAATGCCAAATCGATGGATATTGTGCAGCTGAGAGTTCACTGGGCTTCAACTGAGATATCTTTATCTCCAAGGTAGAGATAAAGTGATCCTCCAATTATCACAGACTTACAGTCTCGGATTTAAAGTGATCCAAGGTGGATCCTTGGTTATCACTTTAAATCTGAGACTCTTAAATCTGTTATACTTGAATACCAGTGTTTTTCAGAGAGGACAAAACTAATGAACTAGGATTTCCTTCAGTGTATATTGGTGTGACTGGTGATTCACTAGACTATGTTATTGCTGCATCAGTTGAGCGTCTTTTTCTAAAAGAGTACTTGTAACTTGACTTATTAGGCAATAGATTTGTATTTCTTTTTTAATTCTTATTATAAATTCATTGCTCTGTCAGTAGCAGCTGTTAAGTGTTAAAAAGCAGAGCAGAGTACCTGTATGCACATCTGTTTTACTTTAAACTGTGTGATGACACTGCAACTCATCTTAAGACTTTTTGCTCATCAGTTTTGTTAATGTGCAGGGAAAATGCCCATATTTTCATACACTGGTAATCAGGAATGTTTTATAGCATAGGTGCATAGGGGCAGTTAGAATATTAATGTATTTATCAATTAAAAATACCTAGGTATGCTTGAAAGTCTATGAAACTAGAAACAAGTTGACATGACAAGGACAGGCTTAAAATAGCACATTACATTCCAGTACTTGAACTCTAAAAATTTGAAATAATTAAAGGGACTTTATTATTTTAATAACTTTGAAGTGGTATTCTGTTTTAGCTCTCCTTACGATAGAAAATAAGACTGGAAGTGAGTAATACCAAGATGGTTACAGAAATGCTTGTGTTCAGGGGATTTCTTTGGAAATAGTTAAGTCTATTGAAAACACATAATTATTTTTAAAGTATGTTAATGACACGTTTAGCCTACCTCATTGTGCTTTTGTTCTACCATAAGCATGGCCAATTAGCATCTAGCTAATGGTCATATTTTGCAAAATTACTTGTGAGATATGTCAAGTAGACCTGTTTTTTGTTTGGGTTTTTAGCTGTTTTGGCACACTGTGCAACTCATCTTAAAGGGAAAATAGTATTGGTGTACTCTGATCCTTGTTCTACTTAGGTGCTTTACCTAATTTTGTACCATTTTAACTTTAAATAACTCTGATGAACGTGACTTACGTTCTAGGAGGCACAACAGTAGATTGAAGTGAGATGAAAGGGCGGTGGTTGGTTGTTTTTTTTCCTAGACCGCTGTTCTGTGCATTATAAGATAAAAGATGTGCATTCTGAACCGCATCTTCACTGAGGTTTTCCTCTCTATGTGCAGTTGCTCAGTTTCCACTGTAGTCGCTGCAGCTGGCTCTCTAGTTCAGAGGTGCTTGCTTGTGTGTTTGCTGTGTAACTTCAGAAAAATAACCCGGGGAGTAACAGAGCCTTTAGCTGAGCTCTTACCGAAGATTGTTCTCCCACGGCAGGCCGCAGGCGTGAGCAGGAACGCCCGTTTGCGCGCCGGCGCGCGGTTTGACATCTCTGGACTCCCACGGTTGGGGTCATCAGGGACTCGGCACTGCGAAACACCTTCACTTCCCTGCTGGAGGTTTTGACCCTTAAACAGCACAACTCAAAACCAGTCTCAGGCACGCCAAGAGTCGCTGCTTATTTCTTAACGTATTTATTCCCATTCCCAAATAGTTGTGTTTTAGCCATGCCTCTGCCCACCAGACCCTTCGCACTTCTGTAACCACTGTGTCCTTGAGGCACCATCCAGCCATGGAGAGTAGCCCATAAAATAAATGTCCTCTTTGGAAAGTGGCCCTTAACCCTTTAAGAGCCTTGTTTGCACAAATCCTGCTTCTAGGAGTAGAAAAATACTGGTACAGAGAGGAACTGAGTAAGTTCTAGTATTAAGTATGTGATACCACAAAGAGAAAGTCTGTTCAGCGCTGGTAGTTGTTATAAGCATGCTTGGTTTGTATTTGCCAATTCAGTTTCATGGAAAAGAAATGTAAAACAAATAAATGGTTTCTGCAGAGCACACGTGTGCCCTAAGGCTCTTCTTTCCTGCCTGCCAGAAAGTCTTTGTTACGTGTCACAGTAAGAACACTGGTGGTTGGTTTTCTTTAACAGTCTGCTAGTGCAAGTGAATTTTTCTTACTGTTCCTGGTTGCACAGATGTTTTTACAGACAGACTCACTGCCATACTGATATATCAGATAGCTTTTCCTGTGATTATTTTCCAAGCTGCCCATCCCTTGCTGTGGAACCCCAAGGCCCCAGCTGTAGGCAGCCAGAGGGGCTGGCTCCGTGCCTAGCGCGGGCAGCTCCGAACAAGAGCCGGCCGTAGGCACGGAGAAGACACACTGTTCCTCTCTTGATTCCTATCCCTACCCTCCACAGCATCCAGCAGACATCCTCAGATTTTTTTGTATTGGCCGCTCTACTATAACATACGAGGCTCGGGGTAACGTGTACTGAGGAGCCTGAAACTGAAGTCAACCTCTTGCTGGTCTTATAAAGGGGAAGCTAAAGGTATGGTGTGTTTTGGGAAACTGAACAACCGAGTTGCTCATTCTACATCCAGCTTGCTCTGCTCAATAGCAAACTTCATATACAACAGTATTTGCTAAAATATTTCCCAAAATTAAAAAAAAAAAACAAAAAACAACAAAACTGTTCATGTAAGGATTGCTCACCTGGCCACAAGTCTGACTTGATATTTTAAATAAGCTACTATTTTGTAAAACTTTTTGTGTGTTTCAGTATGCTAGGAGCCACCTGCACAACTTGACCCACCAAATCTAAGAAAGTTGTGTTTAGAGAAACATCAGACTGCAAATAATGAGGATTCCTCTAATGCTGTGCGTTGTCAGTTTCTGACACTCAGTGAAATGTGAAGAGCACTCACTGTCTGTCCAGTTAGGCTGCAGATGAGCAGATGCTACAGAACGTTTGATCTAACTTCACATAACATTGCAGTTCACAGTTCTGCACATATTTGACAGCTGAATGAGTCTTTCCACATTTAAATGAGTGCTGCCATCAGCGTCCCGTTGAGTGAAGCGAGGGGTACGATTACAAGGAGCCTGTACTGGGATACTTGCTGATAAGAAGATGCAAATATCTTGCTGGAAAAAAAACATAAATTGATGTAACTGGTCAGACTTACTGAAACACTTAACACTGCCTAAGCAATCTGTGAGGTACTTTAAGGTTTCCTCTCTGGCAGTTATACATGCAATAATTTTTGAAAAGGTCTTATTACGTTCAGTTTACCTGAAGTACGTGATAAGTAGAATACACAGTGAGTCATTCTCAACAAATGTTTTGTCTTGGAAGCTGGAGGAGTTGAGCAGCCTAGGAAATGCCACTGCTTCAGAAATGCTAGTTAGGTTTGAGGAGCTGGGAACTGCGTGTTGCTGTGTGTGGAATGTTGGCTCATAGCAAAACCCCCAAAAATTTATGAATGAGGGCATTCGTTTCGTAGCTTAATCTGTCAAGGCAGTAGTCAGCTGCTGTCTCCTGTACCATCCAGCCACTGTAGATTAGGAAGATTACTAACTCCTGACCTTCAATAAATAACAAATGATTAAAGTGTTTTGGAGTATATAAAATTAATCTGTAATAAAATTTTAATAGGACATTTCAGTGTTTGGGAAATAAGGTTTGGTGGGGTTTTTGTGGCTTTCAATAAAGATAAAAGTAAGCCAGTTACCACGCTACAGCTTCTGGTTGCTTTTTCTTTTTTTTCTTTTTCCCCCTCATACTGCCCTTCCATGAGCACAGGAAGCTTGTAAAAGCTGCAGCCAGCACTCACTCCCTCTGGCTCGTGGCAAAAGGGAAGGGACAGGCTGGGACAGCAAAAAATGCGTGGAGGCTACTTTCTTTCAGCAGTAGCTCCAATTCACGCTTGTGTAAAGTGCTTACAGAGGTACACTAAAGCGCGAGTAATTCCGTGACAGCCCAACTAAACCCAGGTTTCTGCTTCCTCCCTTGCACCGTCGCTTGTGTGACTGAGTAGGGAGCTGTGTCAGGCGACTGGCTCGACTGAAGAGTTATGTGTAGATGGCTGCCTGCAAAATCTGCACCCAAGGGAACGTCCCAGTGGGATCACCACAGTCCGGGTTTGGATGGAGTTGGCTGCCGTGAACCTGAACTTGGAGACTCTGATAGAGAAGCAGCAGGCTTGTCGTGCTGCTTTCACTTCTCTATTGGCTTCTCCGGGACACGTGAGGTCACGTTTATGTCAATTCAATAAAGTAATTTGCTCAAGTTGGTTTATATCTTGAAATTTCTTTAAGTGCTAACCTCTTTTCTGTTCTTAGTGTGGCCCTTTTTGTTTTGGTTTTGGGTTTTTTGCACAATGAAAGCATACATGCTAAAAGAATCACAATACTATATCAGTAAGGTGTACTTTTCCAACAATATTTTCTATAGCTTTGAATGTGACATAGAAGAGTTGAGACAGTAAATCTGCAGGTAGCGGTATAATGTCAAATAACAGCAAAGAAATGCAGCAATACAAAGGAAAAAAAAAAGAAAAAGCAGCAAGAGATGCTGGTTTGTGGTGCCTGAGGTATTTTTGCATCTGACGCAGCAGTAGGAAGTGCAGTTTGTCCACAGCAGCCCGTTCGTTTGCCATTTTGCACAGTACTTCCCATGGAGACAGCTGTGCATACAGCTGATTCGTGCTGTGTATTTACACAGTATAATTCGTTACTGAATTTAAGATAGCCTCGGGTTCGTGCCTTTGTCAGATAGGTGTGTTTAATTTTCATTATGAAAATGATTTCTCTGTTTATTTCATAAGCATGCAAATAGCTTTGCATTATCGTGAGCTCCTCTGCTCAAACAACTTGGTCAAAAATGCTTTCATTATGAAATGTATCACCACAGGGAAGAGGAACAACTGGAAGGTGAAACTTCCAGTTTGCTGTTCTGCAATAAAAAGCCCTGGGTGAGAAAGGGACTTGGAACAGGGATCGGAGCAAGATTATGCCTTAGAAAACCACGGAGAGCATCCTGCTTGTATGAGTGTGCTACTTTTTGCCCGGACCAAATCGGTCTGAACTGCAGTGTGGAGAAAAAGACGAGCACGCGGAGGCAGAAGGGTTTATGGAAGGAGGAGCAGGGCTCTGGGGAAACCTTCTCCCCACAGGCTGCTTTCACTGCGGTCCGATGGCTCTGGAATATATGTGTGAAAATAAGATAGAAATAGAGCTTGCGTGTATGCTAATACTACTTTATACCTAAAGGATGAGGTTTCAGGACCACATCAACTGTTTTAACGCTTGTTTTCCTGCCTTTCTGAGTCGTGACCTGTGCCCAGACATTGGATGCAAATGTAATGGGAAGTGTGCGATCTTATTCTGGGAAAGGCCGTGGCAGATAAGGTTTCTGTTGGCCGTTTCTTTAATGTAATTCATCAGTGTTCCTCAAGCAGGCAAAGCAGTTTAATAAATTTGTTGCCTATTACCTCAGAGTTTATAAGTTTAACTTTCCTTAAAGAGCTGAAAATGAAAAATATTTCTGTAACTTGGATGGCATTATGTAGATTTATCTTTGAAAGAAGGTAGGCTGTGAATGCTGGGTTGCCGAAGCTTTAAAGTTGAGGCTGTCAAAAGCAGTCTACTGTCATGATGCTGGCTTTAACCAAGAGGAAATTTTAAAACTTTTTGCCAGGCACAGTGTTTGGCAGCATGTTACATCATCCAAACATCTGAAAGCACTCAGAACATGGAATTTAGGTTAAAATTTGGAATGATAATATGAGTTTCTAATGGTATCTCCTGATCTAAAGTGAGTGATCAGCCTGTTCCATGTTTTCAAGTAGCAGGTAGCATTTTGCAATTGTACAACAAACAGCTGCCAAAGCTCATGTTACTGATCGAGGGAAATGGGGATTGACTAATGTGTTTAGATATGTTTATAACCTAAGAGATACCTAGAATTTTCACTATTTCATTTTTTTTCTTTTTAGATTTTTCGTGACCTGCCTACCTAGACCATTTGAATTGCAGTTACATTAAAGGTAAAGAGTGACTTGGTTTTTTGTGTGCTAGTGAGTGGTAAGATTGACAAGAACTAGGCAGCGGGCACTCAAATAACCCTTACTAAAACTTTCCAACGGGGAGCTTTGTCCTAGCATCACTGTAATGATCAGTCCAAACACTGGTAGACGTGGAGTGGGGACTGTGTATTTTTAAGTTGAAAATGGAATAGTTTTCTGACAGTATTAGATTTTGAGTATCACTGCACTTCTTAACAAATTAAATTATATCTTGTTTGTTACTAACCGTAGAATTGCTGTTGTGATACAGTGTCATACTAAGGATTTCCCTTGTCCCTTTTCAGAGCAAAAACATTCCTAAAAATAAGTTGAAAGAATGATCAAGAGCGTCAGTTTCCTCTTCATGCTTCCTTCAAAATTTGTTAAGACCACTTTACTGTCTGTTTAGTCTGGTGCTGTACAAACAGCTTCTTTCTTTCGCAGTTGCTACTGTGACTCCCGCTTTATTCCATATTAAAGGCGATCTAGTTACCCAAATATCAAGTCATGCCATCAAGCCACTTGAGTTTTAGCTGTGTGGTTTGCTGCAAATAGTCACGCACGCTTTTTTTTTTTTTATGTCTTCAGAGCTGGCAGGGCTTGAACAAATTCCTTTTAGGAAGCTCTGTGGTTGTGTTAGCGCCCAGCTGTCCCGCGCTAGTAAGTTTTGCTGAGGGGTGGGACGTATCAGCACAGATCAGCACAATCATGTGATAACAGGGTTATGCACCTCCTTGGCCAGAGTTGGCTGTGTCTGCTTCCAGCTCGGGCTGTGAGCAGGGGATATTGTGACCCCAGTCCTGGAAATGTGTCCTCTGCTGTGTTGCAGAAGCTACTTGGGTATTTTGGACTAAGAACATCAAAAGCTGCCTGCCTCTGAAATTGTACACCTTAATCAAGCATGTTGGTGCCTGTAAATAAGTGTGATAAATGTGCATGCATGTGTGTTGGGAGGTGGTAAAGTTCAAAACCTTGCTGTTTAGATCTGTCTCAGAGGTCTGGGGTGTTGTCCTTTTAACTTCTTTTCTCTAGCAATTGTGCTAGTTTCTACTTTGTTCTCCTGCTATAGTAGAAACGTTTATGTTCAGGCTATTCCTGCATTGTTTACCTGTTCTGGTGGTGTTGCACTGCTCAGAAGATGGAACGAAATAGCATTTAGAGCTGTTAAATCTGAAAACCTGAATGTGCACTTTGCCGTGTAGGAGAAAATATACTGAAGTTTGCTTGGTCATCTCACCTCCTTTTTAAAGTGCAGATAAAATCTGCAGAACTGTTATGACAAAGTGAGTCAGTAAGCTTGTCTTCCCTGGTAGAAAATGCCATTGCCAGTATTATCTTCCTTGCTGGTGGGTAAAATCCCCAGCTTCTCTGACTCAATTGGTATATGTACAACTCATCTTCAGTCTGTACCTCCAGATCTCCCTCAGAAAAATAAATACTTGAGTTGCCAAATAATGTTATTCAAAGGAATGTACCCTAAAGATCTCTCAGTCTATCACAGAGCACGTGGAAGTAGCAGAAAGGAAGTTCACTCATGAAAAGTTTAAAGTGAGCAAAAAGCTGCAGTATTAAGTCCTGTCTCAGGTCAATCTTTAGCTGGGAATTCCAGGTGTGGATCTAGGGATGACAGACATCTAGGGAGGACAGACATCTAGAGATGAATATATGTGTGTTTGGCTAGAAAGTGATAGGATAAATTCACCATGAACAGAGCAATAGGCTGTGCTGAAGTTTTGCTTTGAGACCACAATAAAATTCAATTCCTGAAACATACAAAAAACATCATCACTTTTTCGCTGGAAAATACTGTGATTGTGCAACAGATTAAAATATGCTTGCTTCCAATGCTCCTCATTTTTAGGGACTCTCAAACCATTTTCCTCTGCAGCTTGACTACTTACACAATGAAAATGAAAAATAGAGATGACTCGTGCTTGAAATCTCAGGGGCTACCATCTCAAATGACCATGGGTGGGAACAGTTTTCTTAAACTTGTATTTTTTTCAGTGCACACCCAGTCATCTGTATGTGAGAACATCTGCAAGGAGAGAACTTCTTCAAATTGCAAATAAGAAAGCCTAATTCTTTCTGCTTAGTCACAAAAAAAAAAAGGGAAGGAATTTGCATTTGGATGTGAGCTCCTAAGAGAAAAGGGAAAGCGTATTTCCCAACTCCTCTTGTTGACTGCTCCCACAGAATTTTGAAAAACCCATAAGAACTTTAGAAAAAAATCCACCCCAGCCCCAAGTACACTTATGGTAAGCAAAAGATTGTTAATGCAGTAAGTACATGAGGACGAGCATTTACTTCTCTTCCCCCCTCCCTCTTTTTTAAATTTTTTCTTTAAAGTATGTAATTAAATTCACTACCTAAATTATGCCCAGTGTCTGACAAGAAAGCAACCTAATGCCATTGATGAGAGATGGAGAGATGATGGAGTTTTTGAAAAGCAATAAAGGTAAATGTAAAATTGGTGGCAGAATTTCTTGTCAAAATGAAAGCTGAAGAGAGAGGGTTTCTGAAGTAATACAGAATTATATTTAGAACTTTTGTCTGTTAAACTACACAACAGTGGCTGTTGGCAGGACGTTTAAAAAGAAGGTATAATCTGTGAGGGTAACCACAGCAAAAGGGAGCAGCGCGCATCATCCTGTCTGGGTTTCAGCAGAAGGCAGGAGGTTCATGGAACGGGGCTCTCAGTGGGGCGTGAGAGGCGTTATGTGATCTCCCTCATTAACCTGGCATGTTTGGCTGCCAGGCTGGGCTCGTGTTCGTGCTCTTTAACATTTTACTGTTTGAGTTGCTCCTTTCACAAAAAGGTTATTACAGAGCAATGCTGCTGGATTTCAGGAAATTTATAAATAAAGGAAGTGGCTTTTAATGACTCGATCTCCTGTGTTCATGTTTTACTAAGCTTTGGTCAGACTAATCTGTTAGCTGAATCCTACTTAAAAAAAGAATGAGTCAGTGTTTACCCTCTCCTAACTTTCGTTCTTATGTAGGAATAGATTCAATTTACTATTTTATTTTATTTTGGGAAATAAAGTTTTAGCTCTAAGTATTTCTAATGCGTCATTGCAGGAGTACATACAATTCCTCCTAGGTCATGCTGTGCAGATGTTTGGTAACGTACCAGATTTAAGGCCAGGAAGTGAGTGTTAATATTTAATCTATGCAGCTAGGGTAATGTCATTAATTACTGTTTTGGCTTATTGAGTAAGACATCACTAACGTTTCTCTAAGCCTAATACTGTCACTTGATCAGAGCCTGAACTTGAACGCGTGCGCTCCAGGAATCGGTGAAGTAGTTGTATCCAGCAGGCGTAAGCATAAATACGTGGTCTCTGGATAAATTTAAAAAAAACTTTTAGCCAGGGAGATTATTTCCTGTACTTCATCATCCTTACTTGAAAAACACAAAGCACCTGATGGTGCTTGGTTTCCTTACATTGTGAAATGATGGATATGACTTCCTCTGGTGTAGAGGAAGCACTGGAGTGAATGACCCCCAGGTATCTTCAGTGCAGATTTTGGCTAGAATTTAATAAAGCAGAAGTAATAGAGGTGGGTCTGGAGGAAACACTTCCCCAGTTCACTGTCTTCTCAATGGACAGTTTCCAGTTGTGGAATCTCGCCTGGGAAGGCCAGCTGTTTGCTGCCTTTGGGGCACACAGACAGCTTCTCCCCTTTCACCAAATATTTGCTTGCCCTTATGTTACAAGATTGGAGAGTGTTTCACACCAGTCTGTTATCTAACAGATGGAGAAATACTGGGGGAGCGTGGCTGGTCTGCTTTTCATTACAATAGTTGCTGCAGAAATAGATGTATAGCACTTGACACCTAGAAATTGATTTTATTTTTTTTTCTGATCGACATTAGATGCATATATGTTCTGAGGTAGTAAAACAGACGTAGTGAGTATAAAGAACAAGAATAATATTTTTATTGAAAACAAAAATAAATCTGATCTTTGTTTAGTAGCTAAGTAAAACATTGTATTAACTACTTTTTCTTTTTAAGCAGCAGTAAGAGGAACAAGATTTCCTAATACTCCTTATGGTTTTTCTAGTTGAAATAGAATGTGTATATTTAAACAGGGACCCTTGACTTCCATCAGGATCCGCTATATCCGACCTCCCCCTCCCTGTTTGTGGGGACGTAGGTGCTGGTATTTATGTTCAGACACAGTAAGAACTCTTGAAAACTCTCAGGCTTTGAGTTAGAACTGCCTTGATAGAACACAGAGGTGTTTCTGAAACCTGCTGGCATTTGATTAGGTTACCTTTGGAGTTTTCATTGCCCTTTGCCGTACAGAATTGTGTAAGAGGAGAACATGTAGAAATCTGCCTGTGAGCAAGGAACAAAAATAGGACCTCGTGTACTTTTTTCCCCTACTATGAGTAACTTGCATTAATATTGGCGGAGTTTGTTTTCATAAAAACACTGACATGATGTAAAAACTGAGTAATTTCCCTTACTTTTTCCTCTTTCAGTCTTTCTAACCCCCAAAGAGTTGTAATTAGCAACAAGATTCCTCTAAGTCTTTTTGCTGTTTAATCAGTCTTCTCATCTGTAGAAATGTTTTCTCATTCTTGTGTGTGACAGGTATAAATCTGGAAAATAAAAATTCATAGAGAGCCTGGTAGTATGCAGTCATTTGTTCGCTGTGTTTAAGCTTGCTGCATCTTCCTGGCAATGTGGTATTTCTCTGTCTTTCTGTAGTTTCTTTTTGAAATCCTAGGATCTTTCAGTTCTAGTACTGGAACAAATTCAGGACTACTAGATACTGATTAAATTCCCTTCCAAAAACTGACTGTCACTAATGACCAGTGTACTTATTCAGGCCAACTCACATTTTCTTCACTAGAACCACCTTTCCACTTAAAAATTACGACTGCTTACTGCTGTTTCCAAAATGTTTAGATCTGCCTGAACGCTAGAGAAATTCCAGAAATAGTTGTTTTGGAAGATTTCAGAACTTCCTGAAGGAGTCAACCCTGCGTACTTACGCTAAAGCCAGGATTGTGTCTCCATTTGAAGTTGGCAGGAGCTCGGTTGCAAGGGAACCAGGACTTCCTCCGGTGTTGTTTTTAAACTAAACAACTTCTTGCTCTGCAGATCCCAGGTTTTCTTCACAAGCTAGAACACTGCTCTTTTCCTGTCTCGTGTCTTCTTGCATACTAGAAGACTCTCCTAGCACAATGAAAAACCATCTTAGAAGTTGCAGTAGATAGAAAAAGAAGTGTGAATTCTTCTAATCGTGCTGTTACCTAGTAAACTGGATCCCTGGCAAGCTTTTTAACACAAGAGGAAGGAAATAAACACTGTTATTCACATACTTTCAATATTAAACCTTTACAGTGTTTTGGACTAATTAAAGCCTTTCCTAGCAAAGATTTGCTGCTTTATTAAAATTAAACTGCGTAGGATAAAATTTGTAGCCACAGGTACTTGTTTGGGCACAAACCTTTTCCCTGTTCCCCATGCATGCTGTTGCTGTTACTTAGGCTCATAAAATTTTGTGACTATTTAAAAGCTGGGTTTTTTCTATATTTAAAAAAAAATAAATAGATGCCACTTGTTTCTTAGACTTTCAGTTAAATTCATGAAAAATTAGAGAGGGGTTTCTCCTCTGTTCTAGAACCTGTGCTCTGATTTCAGACTTTGTTCTGTGGCCCTGGCTGCAGGGCAAGAATAGTGTGTTCTGTTTTCTGTCTCTGAAGCTTTAATTGAGGATCTCAAAGTCAGGTTACACGCAAAGAACATCTCTTCCACCCGTGGCACTCCATTAAATACCGTGTCAGCGCTTCTGCGAGCATTCACATCGGTTCTTTGTTTTCTATACTGAGCTTGGGCTATAGAATTTTTGTAAACACCCACTGTGTAATAATAATAAGGAAAATATTACCTCGTGAGTCAGGTTTCTGGTACAAACACTGTAAACAGATAATTTGAAACGATAAATGAACTCTATCCTAGAGAGCTAGCATTTCAAAATTGCTAGAAGCTTACTCATGTGAGGGAAATCCTTGGGAGATGCTGAAAACACAGCTATCTAGGAGAGAAACTCAGTCTGGTTTTGTTTTGTGACGGTAGTTGTGCCTGACCACATTGCTGTTCCCGGGAACGTGTTTTCTCCATGAAGAACTGGAAGCTCTGCGGTTTCCAAAACAGATAGATAAGTGTCTGAATAGGCTAGTTACACTGCACAGGTAAGAGAAATAACTAACTTTGTAAGTCAATAGAAAATATTACATTTTCTAAATATTCCAGTAAGTTTTATTTTGATACAGTGAAATTTTTCATGAGTGCTACATTCTCTTCTTTTATTTGTGAGGAAAGAGGAAGTTTACTGAAAACACAACTGTTATACTTCAGTAATATGTAGTTGGCTTGCCTTTAGGCTGCATCAATGTGAATGTCACATCTCATCCTTTCTCTTAAAGTCTGCTTAAATAAGAGACTGAAGGCATAAGGTGTGATTTGAATAGCTAAGTTTGGCTTCTAATCAAATGCAATTGGCATGGAGGTACTTTTGCAAGGTCAGTATGTCAGTCTGTTATGCATTGCATTTAAAATATGATAAATATTTATTTAGCGTGAGTTTGGGATGGTCCTGTTAAGGATCAAAAGCTTATACAGCTACATGCGGGTGCCAGTAACACTGAAAACATTATTGCCCCTCTTATTTATTCCATATTTTCAAGCGAGAATGTTTGGAGGAGAACTTTGCAAGGGACATTCAACAGAGTTTCAGTTCATAACAACTGGTACCTTGATTGAAAACTTATTCTTATGGGGAAGGCTAATAAAATATAACTAGGTTAAACATCAGGTAAAGGCCTTCTGTGCATAAAACCAAGTGGGCCAAGAGAACGATTACGCAGTAGGTTTTTGAAGCTGTATCTGTATAGTTACGTGTAGGCATCCTTTCTTCACGGGTCGTGGGACCGGTGAAGCCTTGCTGCCTACATAACCATGCTTTTGTTGTATAAACTCTGCTCTTACCTCAGTACCCAAACTCTATTTCATGTTCCCTCTGATTTTTTGGGCAGTGTATGCTGTGGGTGGATGGTCCTGAGCTTATATTTCTACTGATGCTCATCCGTCAGGAACGATAACGGTCTTGTTGGAACAGAAGAATGGACTGTATGGAATCTGAAAGTCTCTTCTTTACCTCTTTTTTAAATTAAATTAAGCTTCAGTTCATAGCTTTACTCAGAACATGTTTAAACAGGGGTGGTTCCTGTAAAAAGTAAACTCCTTCTGGGTAGCTTCATCTTTATCTGTACGCTGTGGCTTGCAAGCTTAGTCTTTTCCAAAAATAGCATTGCTCTCTTGTATGGACAGCGTGTGCCACCTTTGTCTAAATTCACAGGCTGCTCTTCTTCAGGAGGATTAGGGTAGCAATTCTAAAGACTCCTCTTTCTGCAATGCAAAAAAAAATCCCAACCTCTAATACTTTGTTTTTTTCTGTTTTAATACAGATCTAATTGACACTGAGAAATACTCGGTCGTCGCTGTCGGGTACCTTGTAAGTATTCCTGTGTTTGCTTTTATCTGTGTGTGTGTGCACGTGTCAGTTTGTATAGGAATATTTATTTGGTGAGCTTGCAGGTCATCTCACGTGTAAAACCGCACATTTAATGCACGGAGAAAGGATTATTAGATGATCTCAGGAGGATGTCATTTTTCAAACACAGCCTCACAATCCATTCTGCAACCTAGTTCAGTTTTAAAGATTTAGTACTGATAATCAGTAATAAAATGTGAATTGGAGATTGTGAAATACCTGTTAAATCATGTCAGTACTGTTATAATTCATTGTGTTATTGCATCTCAGCAGTGCTTAGGTGACAGGAGGAGCAGGTCCCCGTTACTTCACATATGGTAAAAAAAGGGACAGCTCTGAATCCGGAGACTTCAGTTCAATCACTGTTGCCCAGATGCAATAAGAAAGAGTGGAAAATAGCAAGGAAAGATGAGATAATTGCAATAAGTACATATTAATAGATGCCATCAGTCAATACAGATTTAATTAGAAAGTAGTAAGCAAATCAATGTGTCAAAATACGATCCTCAGTTCTTCGTACCTGTTGTGATGACATGTACACAGAAAATACTCTGAAAAATTTGTGGTTATGCTAAACAGCTTAAATATAATGTATAAAATTAGTGTACAGGAGATTCAATAGAATGGAAAAGTTAAATGTCTTTTTATAATATTGGTCAGTCCAGAACATCGGTTAAAGAGTGTAAATAAATATGAGCCCATTCCTTTCCTCCCTTTCTAAATGAGTCTGTTGATTATTAGCAAGGAGTTTTTTACCAGGAGGACTATTTCTGAAAAAGCTACTGCTCAGCCTGAATAAAAGCTAATGAACTGCCTCATGATATTAAATAGTCTGCGTTAGTCCAACAAGTCAGATTTTTACCCACGCCATTGTGTCTGCTCATGTGCTTTCTGGTGGAAGGTGAAGAGCTCTCCACGGGGTTTACTTTAACACGTAGCGTTGTATCTACTCCTGGGCATGCACTGACGTTTTCTTACCCTCCTCGTAGCACTATGGCTGGCTTTTGTGTTAAATACAGGGTCGACTGCTGCTTTTGGAGCACTGAATTAACTGGAATGAAAATATCATACAAGAGTTGTAATACAAACCTGTAAACCTTCATTTTGGAGATCTGGAGCTTAGGGAAGTCAAGTGATACCACTTCTGCTGAGGTTTGACTGCTGAGCAGTTGATGGTGGTGAGGTTAAGTAGGGCAGAATAAAAAAGTTTTGAAAAGAATGTAGCATTTACTTTTTATAAAAAGAAATATGCAGAATACTTTTTTTTTTCTGAACAAGTCTGAGCTTAGTTGAGTACATTATACTAGCATTCAATAGTAATTTTAGTCTAGATTTAATTTTAAAAAATGACGTGGTGATCATGTTATTTTAAGTATCTGCACATCTCTCAGTCTCGTATTACGTTAAATGCTGTTGATATTGGCTACAGCACAACTGCAGATGTTGGAATTCTTACTAAAAAACCCAACACCCTGTTAACAGATTTCTGTTATGCTGTTAGTAGCAGTTGTCTTGTTTAACCTGAAGCGTTAATTGTGGCCTCCCTCACCCCTGAGAGCAGCAAATGTGTTAATAAAGGTACATTTTGAGATGTGCCCACATTCTTTTAACTCTTGATGGAGCCCTCAAAATGTCCCTGTTCTCAGCCATTCTGTTTGTCAGACTGTCCGTGACAGACTGGGCTTTGCCATAACCCAGTCAGCGTTACTGGTGTCTGAGGTGCTGCTCTCTCCTTGGTGCACCTTTGCCTTTTACTTTTCCTGCTGTGTGTGTCGTTCCTGATGTGTCTGCGTGCCGTGTTTGCGTGTCATCCAGCTGAAGATAAGCACCTCTATCCTTTACGTGCCAGTGCAGACCAGTTACAGACCAGTGGGCTAGCCACAACTATGGTTTGCTGTGATGCTTCTGTTTTTCTCCTACTTACCTTCTCTCTTTCTGCAGGCCAAGTTCTCCTTCACGAGGAAAGATTTCTGATATGCAGACAAAATCTTGCCAAATTGGGCTTTATTTTAAATTGAATTAAATTGGATTCCATTTTCCATACCTGAAATGCATACATTGAAGTAGATTTTGGAAGGGGAAAGGCAATCTGTGTAATCCCTTTCCAAGAGTCTCACATTCATAGTTGAAAAGTAGTAGATTAAAAATCCAGTTGCTGGGGAAAGTTAATAAAGCAGTTTTGGAATATTATATACTGTATAGATTGCAACATGTTGACTTTTGAGGACTCAAAATACACTGTAATCTGAGTACAAGTTGATAGAATATTCTGCAAAGCCCTGATCTACTGTATCGTTTCTCTGTAGTACAAATATTTAGGGGGAAAACAGCTGTTGGCCTTTCCCATAATTGTGCAATCGCAGCATTACTCAAGCAGCTTAAACACAATATTATGATGTGAAGGACAGACTTCAGCTCGACAGCCCTGAACTGCTCCAGCAGAGATAGTGGGGAAAAGTCTGTGTAAAGTAAATATTTGAGGATGCAACAAACAAATATGGAAAAGATTCATCCCCTTTTGTCTCCAGAGCAGTGCACTGCTGTATCCCGCAGCGTACATGCCTCTTACATCAGCTACTTCAGTCTCCTGTGTCTTGATGCATTTGAAGTGAACTCTTAGAAGGACTAAAACTAATGGAGCGTCTGTAATATTACTAATTTAATTCTTTTTTCTTTTTTTTTTTTTTTTTTTCCTGCTCTCTGCTTGGCTCTGGTTCTTCACCCACAAGTGTCCACTGTTGGCTCTGGAAGGTTACTAAAATTTTAGCAGCTGCTCTGAAACAGAACTGCCTAAGCTTCAATACCTGTTGCTTCTTCCCACACCATACTGCACTGCCGCTTTGCTCTTGCCTGCTTCAGAACACAATAAGAGATTTTATTTTTTAAACGCCCGCAATGAAACTTAGGCTAGAAGTATGCACCATTCTCTTGCTGCCTGTGTACTTGTTAATATCTGTGTACAGTATGCTTGTATTTATTCCGTGGTATTTTCTTACCAATGCTAAGAAGAAAAAGGCTATGGCAAAACGTTTAAAAGCTAAACCCGTCTCGGACAAACCTGGAAGCCCCTACCGTTCTGTCACTCATCTTGACTCACTAGCAAACATAAACATTCCTGGAGCAGACACGTTGGACAAGCTGTTTGACCATGCTTTAGCAAAGTTTGGGAAGAAGGATTGTCTTGGGACCAGAGAAATACTGAGTGAAGAAAATGAAATGCAACCAAACGGAAAAGTGTTCAAAAAGGTAAAACTTAGAATTTTGTACTTCATTTTGATTTGGTTTTGAGCTGCTACGCATCTTGCCTCAACAATGGAGGTCTCCTGAATCATCATCTTATGCTATAAACCATCCATTTTATAGTAATTAAAGAATAACAGAATACAGGATGCACGATCTGTTCTACTTGAAGAAAAATGAAAGCTTTTTTTTTTTTCTTTTAATGAATGTCAGTGTGTGCTTACAGTGTTATGCAACAACTCGCCTAAGCTTGTAGAGCCGTACCAGTAGCTTCTTGTCATCGCAATTATTTTTTTCCTCGCCAGCTAATTTTAGGAACTTACAGATGGTTATCCTATGAAGAAGTAAATGAGAAAGTGAATCACTTGGGGAGCGGACTGACTGCCCTGGGACTAACCCCGAAGAGTACTGTTGTCATCTTCTGTGAGACCCGAGCAGAATGGATGATTGCGGCTCTGACCTGCTTCAAGTACAACTTTCCTCGTGAGTGCTGAACTTGTTTACTTCCAATGTATTTTAGAACCGTTTTCCAGCACTGGTTTGGCTGTTACATATTTTGAATCTGCAAATCCTACATTGATGGTATAAGAATTTCATAAACTTACTCTGCCTGTGGTCTGATTCTTAAGTTTCCAGTCTCTTCTATCATTGCTGAGATCCCTAAAATTGCTCACACTTACGAGACCGTTTTTTTCTGATTTTATTGTAGTAATAATGATAGAATGACAGAAGAGTACAGTTAATATTCAGGTTTGTTTTTTTTAATACTCTGAAGATGTCAGTAGTTCCATTTTTTCCCCCCCAAAAAACGTGGAATGTTTTAATAGTATTTTCTGCCTGTATCCTGATTTATGCATCTGAAACATGAAATGGTTATTAGAAGAAAAGAATTGTAGTCAAAATCATATGCTAGTCTGAGGGTTTTTTGGTGACATTTTTAAGCTGCTCAAGTTCATTACAATTATGTGCATAGGTTTTTTCTTTTTTTAAAGTTTTTATTGAAGCTGTCAAAAGTCTGTCACCTGACTTAATGCATACAGACTTTGCGGTGAAGCAGTAAAGGTTACTGTGCACTTACATGCCCGGGCTCGCGCAGCACACTCTGACCTACAGCTTATTTTTGTTGCCGCCTCGTGTTTGTGCTTGCGCTAGGCTGCCCCTTTTTCTTCCCCTGTGAGCAGTAGCATCACCGTAGCCGGTCAGGGTTAAAAATAATCCAGCAACACGAAAACCAGCCTGATTCTCTGCCTTGCCCCCATCAATAATTTCATGGGAGCAAGCAGAGGCGCTGACACTGCTGAAGGAGCTGCTTGTAGAAGCGCGTGGCTTTCATCGCCCTGCGATGTTTAGTGTCACCTCTCCCCCAGTCCTGGTTGCGAAGAGCTCAGGGGCAGGACACGTTCTCAGTTGCTTACCGTGTGATTGCTTAGTGCTTTGCTGTTGGGGTTTGGTGGATCTCTCTCTTTTTCTTCTTCTGAAGAATGGACTAGACTATTTCAGTTGGAAGGGACCTGCAACAATCATCTAGTCCAACTGCCTGACCAGTTCAGGCCGATGAAAAGTTAAAGCATGGTATCAAGGGCATTGTCCAAATTCCTCTTAAACACTGACAGGCTTGGAGCTTCTCTAGGAAGCCAGGTCCAGTGTATGACCACCCTCTTGGTAAAGAAATGCTTCCTATACAGCTGCTGTCCTAATTTCAGAATTTTATGTCACAAGAGACCTCTGATGTGAAAAAATTAAAGCTGTTTTGTTTCCAAATTAGAAGATTCCTCACCAAGCTAATTTTCTGCCCCGACCACCTCTTCCCACGGTGCTTTCCAGTGACCTCATGCAAGAGCTTTTGCATTTAGTATTACTTTAACATTTTTTCATGTTCTCTCTCTGCTTATTGTAACAGTTGTTACCTTGTATGCCACCCTGGGTGAAGAGGCAGTAACCTATGGTCTCAACGAGTGCGGAGCATCGTACCTGATCACTAGTGTAGAACTTCTTGAGACCAAACTGAAGGTAATTTGGTACCAGCTTCACCTGCTTAAGGGCAACCCTATAAAAATTTTACAGTGCAGTCAGTGCTAAAAAATTCATTTCTCTTTTCCAGACTGCACTGCCACAAGTCTCCTGTCTGAAACACATCATTTATGTGGACAAGAAGACTATCAATAGATCGGAGTATCCTGAAAATGTGGAGATTCACAGCATGCAGACAGTAGAAGAGCTGGGAGCCAAACCAGAAAACTGTAAGTCAATCACTTCAGAGAGAACTAATCAAGCAGTGTTAACAGTGAAATCAGAGCTAGGTTAAGAAGGATGCGTAGGAGAAAAAAAAAAAAAACCACAGGTCTCTGACACAAAGGCAGTGGCACATTGCCAGTTCATGCTCCGGCTTCCTTTATATAAATGGAAAACTTGTTTGCTCTCTATTTGTTGTCCTGCACCTTTGTTCAAGTGTCAGATATTTCAGGATAAAAAAAAAAAATATTTTTAACTTCTAAACCATAACCAGAATAATTTAATTTTAAGACTCCACCTTTGTTTAAGGAAATGAAATAGAATCCAGTGCAGTGTTTCATTTTCTGCTACTCTTGCCTTTTATTCATCTGATTTGCACTATTTTTCCTAAGAAAAGAGGAGAAAGCATTTGAGGCTTTTTTTTTGTGCTTGTTGGCTTTTTTCTTAACCAATCTGTAGCTAAAACACACCTTGGGCTAGAGGAATAATCCCTTGCTACATTGGGCAGCCAGGAGTGACTGTAAACATCTGCCTTAAGGAGGGGAAAAAACAACCTTGATCATCTCTTTTCCTTAAATCAGCAGTCTGTGCTTAGCCAGACACCTCTCTCTCTAATGAATAAAAAATAAAAGAGGAGATAAACTGGCAGAGGAGCTGTTTCCAGGGAAGCACACTTTCATTACAACTGCTTATCTTTGGTCAGCTTAAGGCACAGATACAAATGAGCAGTTACCTTGAAGGGTGGGGAGTTTTGGGGGGTTTTTTTTGGGTTTTTTTTGTTTGTTTTTTTTTCCCTTAAAAATCCTGCTTCCCTTGCAGACACTTCTGCTGCCTCTCTAGCTGTAGAAGCTATAAAAGCTAATAGCTTTCATCCTAACAATACCTGCCAGGGGATTAAAATAAAAACTGAAAGTCAAGTGTTTTAAGCTTGTTGCTTTTCTACTAACTAGCAGTTTACCTGAGGAAGGTTCATTTAAAAAAAAAAAAAAAAAAAAAAGTAGTCTTATCTCTACAACCTTGGCTTTGAAGAGTGATTGACAGACTTGCAGCTTTTTGGGGTGTTCATTTTTTGGTTTTGGGTTCCCCCCTCTGACCTGTTGTTTCTCTCCAGCACTGTATTTCTCTTCACTGCCCTTGCCAGGTTTTTCTGTGAACTTCAGCCAGCTATAACACATAATGGCAAAAGCATCACCCAGATGTGTAGATGCCCAAATACGTGTTATCCCTGCCAAAATCTGCCTTCTCTCACTTCCTCTTAAAAACAGACCGCTACTCTCCGCCTCACCAACTTCTGCATCCCCAGTGACCACTTAGCAGCGCATGCGCTTGCCTTTACTGAGGCACCTGTTTCACACTTTGATTACAGACATTTTCACATCGATTACATAATTACAGAAATAACAATTTAGAAAGTGGATAAGAATCAATAACAATTTTTCTCCTCCTGCATTTTGTAGCAAGCGTTCTGCCGAGCAGACCTGTTCCTACAGACTTGGCTTTAGTAATGTACACCAGTGGCTCTACTGGGAGACCCAAAGGAGTGATGATGATGCATAAAAACTTAATAGCTGGAATGACAGGACAGTGCGAGAGAATACCTGGACTGGGGTAAGAAAGGCTTGGCTGTCGTGTGCACGGAGAGATAAAACACAACCTACACAAGTTTGTAGAAAGTCTGTGGCTGGCACCAGCTGTTAGCAAATTCCTTCATTTTATTGTGAGCCCACTAATCTTTAATTTATAAGAAATAGATCTTGTGTTTGTGAACTTGCCCTGTTGTTTGAAAAGGATGCCCTACTAGCTCTTGTCTCACATGCTGTTTCTGCTTTTTTATTACTACCCTTAGCTTTAGGTCTGTGATGGGTTTTTGTACTCCTGTGCATCAGAAGATGCCACCAGATAAGGAGATTCCTCATCTTGTCAAACTTGGGAAGATTTTGTTTTTAGATATTTTTCAGACAGCATGACAGATGTCAGAGCCTACCACCTCCCCTGATCCAGAGACACTGCTGATGGAGGGATAGCGCACACGCTGCAGACCCTGCTCAAGTATACCTCACTGAAATGAGCAGAAAAGTAATAAATTGTGCATTGGTGATAGTAAAAGCTATGCAAAGCCGCAGTACTTCAGTGATCAGCTCTCTTTCTACTAATGTATTTTAGAAGGAGACGCTATGATGACTGAAGAATTTGTAAATCATTGACCAGTATTTTAAAATACAGTGATTTCATCCTTCATTTGGTACCTGAGATGAAATCTCCCTCAAGGAGAGGGAATCACAGTGTTAAGGATTAAGGAATCTTTGATTTTCCTAGAAAATAAGGCAATTCCTGTAATTCATACTGAGTTCAGAAAAGTAGGATTTTCCCCATTTTGTTTATGAACTGTGGTTTGAAGCGGCACTGTTCTTGTGTCCAGAAGATAAGCCTCACTTGTGATCCAGATCTTTCAAAAAGCACACAACAAAACTGTTAAACAGTATTTTCAGTCCACACGTGCATCATTGTTAATTAGAAAATCCTTTCCTTACCCAGACCCAAGGACACTTACATTGGTTATTTGCCTCTGGCCCACGTATTGGAGCTGACAGCAGAGATTTCTTGCGTCACTTATGGCTGCAGGATCGGGTATTCCTCTCCTCTCACGCTATCAGATCAGGTGAGCGCCGTGGGGGAAGCTTCAATTTGCTTTTGCAGTCTGCATTCTCCTTGCTCAGCTATCCTCTTCCACTGAGGAGATGCTGGTGTATATGGCACACTTCAGAAATGTAATTTATTTTCAGAAAATGATGCAACTTAACATTCCTGGTGAACTACAGCAGCAGGTCATACCGTATAAATTTTGTTAAAGCCTTTACTTTTATGATACTTAGAAAACCTAATAAATGCATATAGCATTTTCCACTGGATATCAGGATAAGAACAGCTATTAATAGTTTAGCTAAATGTAAGACTGTTTAAAGTGATTTTAAGTTTTTTATCTCACTTTATCAGTTTTTTAATCCAGCTTTTGTAGCACTTCTATTTAGCTCTTTGCCTTTTCCTATTTAACAATTAAGATAAAAAAGAGCAAATTAAGCTGGAAGCAAATGCTTCTGCCTGTTTTGCTGGTATAGAGATTGCATCAGGAAAAAAAAAACAACTCTGAGGAGAAAGCAAGTGCTAGAGCAAGAAAGTAAGAGAAAGATCTACAAAGTGGACTTAACCAGGCTGGGCTTGTAAAACATCTAGTGTTTTGGTTGAAATTGTTAACAATTACTTTTTCCATCACAATGGGAAAAAAAAAAAATATGCAGGAAATGTTTTTTGGAGGGACAGGGAAGATATTTAAACAAATTACATTACATGTACAAAATACATTACATGTATTTCCCTCTTTTTTATTCCTTTTCTAAAGAGCTGCTTGGTTTTCAGCTTCATAAATTGACATTTTTTCCTTATTACAGTCAAGTAAAATTAAGAAGGGAAGCAAAGGAGACTGTACTGTACTGAAGCCTACACTGATGGCAGCTGTGCCTGTAAGTATCCAGAAAGATATGTTTAGAAAAAAAAAAGATGCTTTTCTATCTCATTCATGCTAGAAAAATGTATTTGTTAATATTTTTTTTCTCTTCATGTATAAGTAACTGTCAGTAAGAGGAAAAAAAGTAGAATATAGACGTTCCAGTTGTCATTGCCAAGACCCTATTTGATCCAAAACTGTAAATGTGGCTTAATAGCTAAAAGTGATCTTTTCCTGGGCTACTGCTACAGCAGTAGGATGCAGAAAGCCTTTGGCATCCACAGTCTGAAACCGCTTTTGGCGTAGGGAGAAGGCAGGGTGGCTTTGGCTGAGACGGACGCTTTAAGGAGACCGGCGTTTGGCTGAGTTACAGCACTTCCCGAGCTGAGCTGCGCGGTCGTGTTGCTGGCGGCTCAGTCTCAGCTGCTGACAGCCAAGGTAGCGCTGAGGCTGCGTCTCTCTTGCTGTTCTTAGGGTGAGCAGGCCAGGCTTTAATCTCCTCTTCTACAAAAAAAGATCAGGAGACTGTAACTCCTGTTGCTTCTGTAGCTTATGTTGGTGTTTAGGTGACCAGGCTTCTGTGTTCCACGAGGTCTTAGTGCTGTCTGGAAAATACACAAATGTTTGCATCTTCCTAATGGAAAAACCTCTCTCCTGCGTCCTGGAATCACATGTGCTGCTTTTCAGATCATAGCGCATCTCTGGCTCGTAGGACTGGTAGCACCAGCATTTTTTGGTTTTATAAAATAATAATCATTTGTAGGCTTAGTCTTTTTCTTAATAATTAACCAAGTGGAAATTAGTATGTCTGAGAACCCCAGCTTTTTGGAAAAACAGCCATATAAATTTATTTCCTGGGGAAAATGACACAGACATTTTCACTCTTACTGTATTACCTGTTTCAAAGGAAGACTAATAGGGTTTTTAAGTTTTATTTTTAACATGGAATTTAATTTACACCGGCTACTCTATTCTATGTGGTAATTTTCCCTGCTTTTTTTAACACTTTGTAGGAAATAATGGACAGGATTTATAAAAATGTTATGAGTAAAGTTCAAGAGATGAACTATATTCAGCGAACTCTGTTCAAGATAGGCTACGACTACAAATTGGAACAAATCAAGAGGGGATACGATGCCCCTCTGTGTAACATGTAAGTATAATTAACAGGCCAAGTGTACCTTTTCCTTGTGGTTTGTTGAGACTGTCTAAAAGAATAATCATCGAAGTTATCTGACATCAGATAATTCTCATCCAACATGCAAATATCATCTAATGACTGACTGACATAATCCAGGTTCTTACTGGAAACGGCAGAGATCTAATGGTAAGAATGACTACTCTTCAGAGCAGATGACGAGATCGTTTTCATTGGATTGGGTTTTTTTAGTAATAAAATTGGAATGTTTGTTTAGCTGAGTTACAGGAGTTCTGCCATCTCCAAGCGTTACGCAAGAGGTAGTGGTTTTTATCATCCCTACTGCCCACTGCGCATGATGAAGTTAATTTTTAAGGTGTTCCACACAGGAAGGAAGGAGGAGGATTTGTGTCTTTTTCTTTTTATACCAATGAGCTGAGCAAATGATTTCTAATGCTTTTGTCCTTCTTTCAAGACTTCTGTTTAAAAAAGTAAAGGCATTACTGGGAGGGAACATCCGTATGATGCTTTCCGGAGGAGCGCCGCTCTCGCCTCAAACACAGAGATTCATGAACATCTGTTTCTGCTGTCCTGTTGGTCAAGGCTATGGACTGACAGAAACGTGTGGAGCTGGAACCATTACAGAAGGTAGTTAAAATTAGTTAAAATGCTTCTGGAAAGACAGCTATTAAGGGTTTGGTGGGCTTTTGGTAAAGTCAAAATAGCTGTAGTTCTGCAATAAAGTAACTTGAGATAAGCTGCTGCCTTATTTATAATTTGAGTTCATATTTCAAATTACAAAAATCTTTGTGTTCTTCCTTGTTTTCTCCCAAAGTTGCTGATTACAGCACTGGCAGAGTTGGAGCTCCTCTTATTTGTTGTGAAATAAAACTGAGAGACTGGCAAGAAGGTGAGAGTATTAAATGTTTTGATTTCAGAGTAACGAATTTAACCACCGCTTAGCTGGTTTCTTTGTCTATCTGCCTAGCTGGGGTAGCGTGTGAAGTAATTGTTCTTTATCTTCTGTAACAGTCAGCAATTTGTGTGCATTAACTTGAAGTTTCTGAATATTTTCTTGGCAGCAGACTACTTAAGTTAAAAAATAACTGTGTGGGGATTTTCTTGTTTTCAGGGGGCTATACCAATAAAGACAAGCCGAATCCTAGAGGAGAAATTGTAATCGGTGGCCCCAATGTCTCCATGGGGTATTTTAAAAACGAAGAGAAGACAACAGAAGAGTTCTCCGTCGACGAGAATGGTCAGAGATGGTTCTGTACAGGAGATATAGGCGAATTTCATCCGGATGGGTGTCTGCAGATCATAGGTTGGCCTCAGTTTTTGGTATCTTATTAGTTATAAGCATGTTGTTGATCACATTGGCTTTGGCAGGGCTAATCTACTTCAGGTTACCTGCTTGCAGGATTACAGCGTAAAACACATTCCCAAAAGCCCTGACAGCTGTAGGAAGCGATGCTGTTTCGTGTGACATTATCACTATCTAAATTTAGCACATGGGCTTTAAAGGATAAATATTAAAAAATGTTTATTAAGAATCTTGCATACTATTGCACAAATTACATTTATAGTGGCTTTGCAAATGAGTCTGTGGAAATGCAAAAGTTAAATGCAACAAGCTGTTGGGTTTTTTTTTCTTGTTTGTTTTTTTTTCCTTCCCCCTCAACTGCCAGACCGTAAGAAGGACTTGGTGAAGCTACAAGCAGGGGAGTACGTATCTCTGGGCAAAGTAGAGGCAGCACTGAAGAACTGTCCATTGATTGACAATATCTGTGCCTATGCCAAGAGGTAAGAGTGGTATTAATTTAGAAACTCCGTTTAGGGTAAAGGTGAAATACAGGCGCTGGCCCGCTTCTCTGATGATATACTATAGCTTCCCGTGGTTTCCACTGAACAAACTCCCCTACCAGAGTGCAAAGTTATAAACAGCATCTCTGAAGGAGCACAGGTGCCCAGATTCCCTAAAACCTGAAGAAACGACCTATTTTTTTCCTGTTGGCATTTCTCCTATCCTAATACACTCCAGTTCCATCCCGTCCCTTCCCCAAACAGGTATCATTACATTTAGCACGTGTTTTGGCTTGCTGTCAGAACACCACAGGAGAGTTAATCTGGACACTTTGCACCTGATCCAAAGCTCTCCACTGAGTTTTGGAAATAGTCCTGGTCTCTCCTCTCCCTCCCTCCCCTGAAACACGCTATGTGAAGGGAAACAGAGGAGAACTAAGCGAAACTCCAGAGGTAGCTGGGAACAGCAAAGCCTGGTATGGATCAAACGTCGTAGAAGAACTCTGCGTACCTTTAACTCTTCACAACTGGTGACTTGTCAATGTACAAGAGGGGTCCTGCATGGGGGATAACTACAGTTCAGAAAGCACTGTGGATCTGTGTATCTAACATCAAGTAAGCACTTTACACCCTAAAATGGAAGTCTCAACTGTTTGGATCTTTTTCCCTTGCCATCCTGTGTAGCGACCAGTCTTACGTGATCAGCTTTGTGGTTCCGAATCAGAAGAAGCTGACAGCGTTAGCTGAGCAGAAAGGCATCAGCGGAACCTGGGCAGATATTTGTAACAACCCTACAATGGAAGCTGAAATACTGCGAGAGATTAAAGAAGTGGCAAACAAGAGTAAGTAAAGCTGCGTATTGTGCTAGCCAATCTTGCCGTGCTTATCCAGCAAAAAAATTTCAGTTACTCTTACTGACTGCTCTTCCTGTTGCCTCTCTATCTGCCAAAACTTAATAGACCACATCAAGTTGTTTTAGAAAATAAAATAAAGAAAAGATAAAGTAGTTAATATGACCAAAGAGTATGTCCATTTCTGGGATAATAACCAACAATCAGATTTTTTTTTTTCCAACTAAATTCTAGAGACTTGTCTAATACAGCCAGAATAAGGTCTAAAAGAGCTGTCATTTTGGAAGGAAAATTACAAGACATTGGCTGGTAAGAAAACTAGTGAAGCAAGATGTTACAAAGCTTTTTTTCCCCAATGCAACTTTGTCCCCTACAGTTTTGAACAATCATGATCTTTGTAGCTGAAATGGCTTTAAAGGCCTGCTATGCCTTGCTGTGGTACTGAATGATCAAAAGCCTCATTAGTTCTTTATACCGCCAAAAAATTAAGAAACTAACTGGGGGAAAAAGTCTCTAAAGCACTTGACACCTCATACAAGGAAGAGGTAAAACTGGACTTAGGCACACACAAAGCACCGCCTGCCTCTCAGACTTTAGAGAGGGGCATCTGCCTTTTGAAACTGAGAAAACAAGAATGAGAGGCACTTAAGTCTTGCCTTTAAAAAAATAAATAAATCCATAGGTCTCAGACTTGGGTTTAAACGTTTTAATCCATGGTTTTCTATGATGAACTAAGCAAATTACTATCCATATAGCTTTGTTCATTCAAAGTTTTTGCTTATACAATCTTTCTACCTTCTAGATGGCAATCTGCCATTGAGATAGAGCTAAATTATTTGAAATTTTTTCCCAAAACTATTTTAAAGAGATCGTTCTCATTTTTAGCAGAACATAATGCACAGGCACGTATCTAAATAAGATGAAAGAGTACGTGGCAGTAGCAGTTTGAAGCAGTGACAGAAGAGCTCCTGGGGACAGCCTTGTAGCCAGGGATCCCAACTCTCCTACGCTTGCTGCCACCTTGAGGCTGTGCCACTTCTAGAGATCCAGCTCCCAGCCTGTGTGCGTGGGATCCCCTTACGGGCCTGTGAACAGGAGCCCGTGGCAAAGCCCAAGTATTGCACACACGCAGCAGCTCCCCGCGCTCTTCCTGAGGCCCCTGCCCCTCTCTGGCCGATTGCCTGGGCAGGACCGAGAAGCTGCTGCTTCCTGCTGAAGGGAAAATAAGTGACTGATGTAACAAAAATATAGAGAAGGCCCTTTATATTGAACTCTAAACAAACTCTTAGGAAGGAAACGTTTGATAAAAAGATCATGCAACCATGGAATGTATAGAAGTAGTTAATTATAATGAAGCACATGTGACTAGTCTGAGTTAATCGAGTTATTACTATGTTCCTGTAATAAAGATGCAGCTCTAGATCTCAGCGTATCCTCTCGTGACAATAGTCTCAGCTCCTCAGGCTGCACACTGTCGCAAGCTTTACATTTTACACTGTCACATCCAAGACAAGCTGTGAGTACGGTGTGTTATTAGAATACCTGCAAGCATTGGTACAGGATTCAGTTTGCTCGTGGCCCTTCTGCAAGGTTACTTCACTGTCATGTAGAAGCTACAGGGTGCTGACCTTAGATTTGTAGGCAGCATGAACTAGGATTTCATTTGGCTTTGTAACCACAGTCACACCCTTGTTTCTTCTTGTCCCCGCAGTGAAATTAGAACGGTTTGAAATACCCATCAAAGTACGGTTAAGCCCTGAACCATGGACCCCAGAGACTGGCTTAGTAACAGATGCTTTCAAGTTGAAAAGGAAAGAACTGAAAAACCATTACCTCAACGACATCGAACGAATGTACGGAGGCAAATAAACACGTTTCGTTGACCAGACAGTTGTGCAGAAGGTTCCTTCTCATGCCTCAGTTTTGGATGTCTGCGTATACTGTAGATATCACACATTCAGAAAATACACCAGATGGATGAATGTTTCTATAATCTCTATTGGGTACAGCAGAGAATATTTTAAACTCCAGATTTGTAATTATTAGCAGAACACACCAGTGGTCCTCATAGTTTCATGTGATCATCTCCAGTTTTGAGACAGACATCGTTATGTGAACCAGTACGACCAGGTAATTTTATCATTATTGTTTCTCTAGCACAATCAGACTGCTTACCACTTCTCTTTAATTCATTCTGAAGTCTGGCCTGTATTTCAAAGAGAAAAATTAATGTAATTGTGATGATTCTTCTGTCATAGTAAGATACTTAGTGAGGGAGGAAGAAAAAAAAAAAATTGAAGTCTACCCTTCTCCATTTAAAAACAAAAACAAGACACCAACATTTGTTAAGAACTTGCTAGAGATCACTAGTAATGCACTGCTTGAGAATGGATGGATCCTTCTGCACATCAGTTAGTATCTGGAATATTTACAGTGCCTGAAAGTGAATATAAAGTACACTTACTGAAACAAAGGTGAACCGAAAAGCTTTCTAAAAACAAGTTATTTGACATTTCGGTCAGGAGTGTTGAATTAACTAGTTCAACTTCCAACTCACCAAATATGTTTTTACTTGCTGTTGTATTTTAATTCAAGCAGAGCTTTCTCCTAGGACAGGAGTTTTGCTTTTAGTTTGTTTGTTTGTTTTTCCAAGAGGTGGTTGGTGGTTTTGTTTTTAAGGCACTGATCCTCTAGACCTGCGGAGATGTAATGGTACAGGTGACCTGTACGTAGGGTGGAGGATCAGGGTCTGCGCCTGTGTCCGCCTTACGGAAAGGATTTCCGTTCACCTTTTAAACACGGTAAGCGTAACAAGGCAACCAGAAACCAACAGTAGTTTCCCCATGTAGTCTTGGTTTACTTATGGAAAAGTCAGTGGCCAGGGAATCTTTGTTTTGTGGAACTTGTAAAAAGGGACAAATCACTCTTTACAGAAATGCATTATGAAAATGTTCTCTTATTAACTGGAAGTCACAGATGTGAAGCAGTGGGAAGATATAACTTAATAATACGTCATCATTTTGTGTGCAGAATCCTGTACTGTGTCTTCTTTTGAACTGTAGCTGAGCTCCTACATCCCTGCTGGCTCTTCACACTGGAGCTCTAAGTGCTGTAAAAAGTGGAGGCTCTCGATACTGTTCTACTTTGCACTTTCTCAAACGTTTTATATATGTTGCTTACGTTTTGTACAGCTGTGGCCCTCAACTGCTATATATTACAAATTCATTTTAAAGTATTTATAGATTTCTTCTATTCATAATATTTGTGTTGTGTATATGACGGTTAAAAAGAAATTATTTGGTATTGTCACTGTACAGAAAGTAAGAGATTTTGTATGATGCTTCTCTCAAACACACTGGCTTGCATTTTCAGGGGAAGCTTTTCCTTTATCGCATGTATGTGTATTTTTCTTTTTTCTAGTTCAAACAGATTTTGGCAAAAATAAATCATGGCTATATACTTGTTAACTAAACTGTCCCTTCTCCTTGGGACCAGCTCCAAACTTCCCCATGAATAACTTTCTCTGGCCAGTCCAGAACACTGCCAGCTCATCTTCCACGAACCCCCAGGGGAAAGGGAAAAACAAAATCTGACACGTACGCTGACTGGAGTTGTGTGTGGAACTACAATAGTCACTAAAGGGATGAGAAAAGAGCTTTTCTAAAAAAGAAAATTATTATTTTTTAAGACACATACCGTTGGTTTAAGACAACAGGAGATACTTCCCATATCAGTAGCAACTTTTTATATGACTCTGTCCCAGAGCCACGTAACCAATTTTTCCATGTTTAAAATCGGTCGCTATGACGTGGCCTTTGGTCAGCCTGTTAGCATCACAAAAGTTAAATTCATGTAAGAAAGTTACTTGCACTTGAGTCTGTCAGCAGGTTATACGATTTTTTTTTTTTTAAACCATGAATGTATTTATATGAAATGTATTTTATCTAGCCTGCAGATATCTTCTGTGTCTTGGTTGACTGAGGATTGCTATTTTCAGTATGTATCTCTATACCTACACAACGTTACCGTTGCAAAAGTGAAATACAGTTTAAATGGTTCAACAAGTTTGTGTCCTGAAAGATCTTTACGTATTGCACGAGTTGTCTCTGGTTACTGTTCAGCACCTCACATTCTCTCCGAGTCTGAGCATTCCTTAGAAGAACTTCTCAAAAGCAGCAGCAAGTCCCTACTGCAGGTGTTGAAAAGGTCTGGTTTTTCTTCTAAGAAATGAACTAAATGTGGCTGTGCTGCAAAAGACAGTTTGATACCCATCGGCTTTTCAAGCATTTTTGGAGAAGGGGACGGATTACATCAGGCAGGCTTCAAATATAGGGATTATTTGCAAATATAATGCAGTTTGGCAAGAACTTTATCCTTATTTTATTAATTCTATCCTTATTTATTATTAATTATCCTTATTTATTAATTCTAAATCCTTGTGTGACACAGCTTGCGGAGAAGTAAGAAAGAGAGGATGAGCAAGAATGTCATTGTCACCAGTAAAAATAAGGCACTAGGATGCAGACGAAGTGATAGCGTGGCCGTCAGAACCATCATGTGCTATTACAGATGACATCCTGGGCCTGACTCAGAGTGAGGGAGCAGTTCGTTTACTAAACGTGAACCTTCCAGAAAACTCAAAGTAGCTGCAAGTTCTTCAAAAAGCAGGTTCAGAATTTTGAATCAGCCCCTTTAGTCTGAGAAACAAGCTCAAAAAGAAACAAAATCCAGTTCAGGCATGTCTGCTACAAGATGATATTTAGGCTCTCTGCTTCAAAAAACACGGGATATCTGGAGAAAGGCAGAGTACAACTACACTGACAGCGGGACTGGAAAGGCTGATCCATAGAGGATTATAGTTGAGTTCAGCTGGCCTGAAGAGGAACGGCATGCGACGAGAGACGGTTAACCTTCAGCTGCCTACACTGTTACTCTACCAAAGGCCCCTTTCACCAGTGGAAGAGGAAGAAGAGAGTAAGTTTATGCTAAGTGACATTTATGATTAGAGATTTTAAAAGAAACACAGAACTTTAAACTGTTTCTTTACTAATTACTGAACTGGTTGGTCAAGATCTCTGCCGCTGAAAAGTCGTCAGAGCCTCAGAGTCAGTGAAGGCTGAACAAATGCCTCTCAGGAACAGCTTCCACAAAGAACCTTGGTGGGGCCGTGAAAGAGGAGGCCTGGCTCCTGTACGTAACGCAACAGGAATGCTGCAGGTAATGGTGGGGTGTCCTTACATGGCTCACAAGGAAAAAAAGGTATAAACTGAGGAAGTAATGAGTTCCTTCCTTAAGAGGAGGCGAGGCGCAATTTTAGCGCCCATGACACCATCAGAGAACTCTGAGCAGAACACGATGCAGCGAGCTGCCTGCCAGGTAAGCCAGCACACTGAACTGCGCCTCCCAAACGCTGGCTGGATGAGGAACGGGACACAACTTGAGAACACGGGTCACTGATTTTCAGACAAAAAAAAATCCCACCCAACCCAAATCTACCCCATCCCAGAATGACAGTTTCAAGTCACTAATTTATCATTAGAACACAATGTAGTTATGTTCTGCAGTTACATGCAACACAAGAAATAAATAAATCCTCGTTATGTGTTTGGTTTTGGTGTGGGGTTTTTTTGTTTGTTTGTACTGAGTCTGCCTAATGGCTAAGCTCTACTTAAGTAACAGTAGATCAATTTCCCTTTTGGAGGCTAAAATTTAAACATTAGAGGCTTAAAAATGACAAATCTCATGCTTCTTTTGAGTAAGATGCCACAAAGGTGATTTACAAAACCTACGCTTTTAAAGCAAAAAAAAAAAAAAAACAAAAAAAAAAACCAAAAAAAAAAACCAA